>JAODAL010030552.1:0-49775 GCA_025379985.1 Phyllomedusa bahiana
AGCGGATCACCCTCCGTTAAAAACCCACAGGGGAACAGGGGACAACTCCAGTAAGCCCTTGAGCCTGGCAGACCTGGAGTTGTTTTCTAACTCTACATGCATCATTGAGAGATTCAGAAAGTCAGATAAAAAGAGGCAAAAAGCAAGCGGCAGAGAAAAAAGGGGCATAACTGTAAAACAAAACTGTCAGCCTGCATTCTGGCCCAAAAAGGATGGTTTTTAAAACCTCAGCCAGGTGCGGATTGGTGCTTAGGGGTTTTAAGCACTCTGCAATCCCCGCTGGGGGGGATTTTTAAAAAACCGCTTCCTGCTCCAGTCTCTGCTGGTGATTGCTTTGGTTCGGGGGGGGGCGTCTGTTTGTTCTCGGCATTTTGCTGGTTTTTGGTTTTCTTTCTGGTTACTCTTGCATTCTTCCTTTGTCTTTTGCATACTCTTGGTTTGACCTTGGCCTGTATGCCTATTCTTTATTTTTTTTCTGTGGCCTCATTTCCTTGTTTGTCATAAGGTTTGTCTTCTGTCTGTTTGGTACAAGTTTTAATAGGTACAGCCGGGAAGGGGTTTCGAATCGGGCCCCTTTTCTGGGCAGTTGCCTTTTGGGAAGGGTAACAGGGTGAGTAAAGGGACCCCAAGAATCACCCCATTGAGGGGCTCCAGGAATCAACTCCAGCTTTTCCAAAACAACTTCCTTGTACCCTAAGCACCCCAGTCTGACACTGCCTAGACACCTTCTAAGTGAAGCTTTGTAAGTTACTGGCCCCAAATGTACTACAAGAAATTTCTAAAAAGGGGGGAAAAAAAACCCAAGTGGTTTCTTTAAAAGAAATCTTGACCTTTACTGACTACATGGTACAATAACACCTGAAACGGAGTTCTGCGGGCAGCCAACACATCGCGCCCTTTCTGGGAACTCCCAAGAACATAAAATAACAGCACTCCCCGTTAGGGAAATCCCATAGAACAGAATGGAAAACACGCTCATTACATAAAACACCCACAAACAAATGGGGAAAAACAGTTTTTCCCACTGTACCGGGAACTTCCAAGAACAGAAGGAGAATACAAACCCTTACCTAAACCCCATTTAAAAGAAGGAGAAAAGTGCTCTCCTTACTGGGGAAATCCCCTAGAAAAGAATGGTGAACACAAACGCTCCCCTTTTCTGAGAACTCCCATAAACAAATGGAAACACATGCTCCCCTGTCTGGGAACCCCATGGGTAGAATGGAGGAAACAGCGCTCCCCGACGGAACTCCCCTAAACAGAAGGAGAGAACACAGGCTCCCTGTACTGGAACTCCCATAAACAAAAAGGGGGGAAACAGTCTCCCCGACTGGGGAAAAGCCATAGATAGAATGGGGAACCAGCGCTCCCCTTTACTGGGAATTCCAGAGAACAAATGGAAAACACAGGCCCCCTGTACTTGGGAAAATCCCAAGAACAAAATGGAAACACACACTCTTCCGACTGGGAACTCCCCTAGAGGGAAACCAGAGAACACAGCGCCCACTGTACTGGGAACACCCATAGGATAGAATGGAAACACAGCCCCCCTTACTGGGAAATCCCATAGAACAAATAGAAAACAGCCGGAAATCCCCTAGGGTTGAAAGGAGAACACAGTCCTTCGGCCAATTCCCCCATTATTGAGCTCTCTTTTTTCAAATCTAGAGTTTCATGGTTTTTTTTGCTTTTTCCCCCATTTGTAAGGGGTCTCCTCCTGCAAACTCCTTGTTTTGCTCTCCCCTATCACACTTGTGTGAGCTTCCCTCCTTGGATTCTCCCCCGTCTATGCCCCGTTTTGCTTTGAAACCTCATCCCCTTCCAACTCCAATCCTCACGGGGAAAAAAGGAGAGGGAGCAGAAATCTTAGGAAAAGCAGAAGCAGGGACAGATTTGTTTGAGATTCAGTAGCGCAAGCCTTTAGGTGAAGAACTTGCACAGACTCCACAGCAGCAAAGTCATAGGAATTGTTCAATGAACAAAATGAACTAACAAAACTCCCGGGAAAAGGGGTTTCCCCCCCCTTTTAAATAGCCGATTTCGGGAATTCGGGCCCCCAAAACCAGAAAAAAAGGAACAGCTGAAAAAAATCCTAAGACTTAATCAGCGCAGAATTTTGGATCTGTTTATAAAAAGCACAGAATAGTGTTCGAGGCGGACACCACTGCCATTGTAAGTTTTGGGCTAGCATACCGCGCGGGTACAAAAAAATTTTAAGACTTAAGGAGATATACCGTAATAACCAGTAAACCAAAAACCGAGGAAGGACCCGGAAAATTTTTTTAACCGCTTGGGACAACAGCTGTCAGCGCCGTTCCCTGTCAATTACTCCATGAGAAAAGTGGAGAAAACTGAATATCAATTTATTAAATGGAAGCCAGTGTTTATAGAGGAAGCACTCAGTGATTTAGCAGAACATTAATATCAATTTCCGCACGGAGTCCAATGCAAACAAATATCCAGAGGAGACGTGGACAGACTGAGGTCGGTTTCCTGGTAATTGCTGCTCCAATGGGGCCCTGTTCACTTCGACACAGGTTCAACCAAACATGTGAAAAAATTAAAATTGGGATGTTCTTAACTCCTCTTGTATGGGCTGCATCAGCTCCTCAGGTCACTATAGCTACAGACCTGTTCTATCTCTCCTGATAGGCTGCCAGCACTGGTCGCTATAGCTAGAGCCTTGTTAAAATCCCCTCCTGATAGGCTGTTCAGCGCGGGTTGCTATAGCTACAGACCTGTTCTATCTCCATAATAGGCTGACCAGCACTAGTTGCTATAGTTAAGACCTTTCAATCTCTCATGATGGGCTGCCAGCACTGGTTGCAATAGTACCAGACCTGTTCAATCTCTCCTGATAGGCTGCCAGTGCTGGTTTCTATAGCTACAGACCTTTTTCTATCTCTCATAATAGGCTGACAGCACAGTTGCTAAAAGTTAGAGACCTTTTCCCATCTCTCATGATAGGTTTCCAGCCAGGGGCGTCGCTAGGGTTTTATATTCGGGGCTCGGGCCCCGAATAAAACACCCTGTGCCCCGAGTCTCCCGGGCTCCGGGCCCTCTGCCCTGGCCTGGAGCACCGACTGGCCCTTCAGCTGCATTGTGCGTCCGCTGGACGCACACACAGCCGGGGGCTTCTGCGGGGAAAGAGAGCGAGCCCCATCCCTGCCCCGCAGACATTGTCGGACCCCAGGTCCTACACCGCGAGGCTGCCGGGTCCTCAAAGCGCTGAGGACCCTCCGCACCCCGTGCGCCTCAGCCGGCAGCGTCGGCGATGGATGTATGTCACGCGACGCTGCCCCCTCCTCGGGCGCACAGCGCGTCATAGGCCGTGCCCCGAGGAGCTGCCGGAGGAGCGCGGGCTGAAGATGGAGGGAGCGCACCTCGCCTGGGGTTTAAGGTGAGTTTTAAATGTTGTTTTTTTTAAAGTGTTTAACCTGCCTCAGTGCCCCTATAATGCCGGGCCTGTGGCCCTCTACCCCTGCCTGTGGCCCCCATAAAACTGCCTGTGGCCCCCTTTATAATGCCTGCCTGTGCCCTATAGTGCCTGTGGCCCTATAAGCCTGCCGTGGCCCCCATAAACCCTGCCTGTGGCCCCCATATACTGCCTGTGCCATATAATCCTGCCTGTGGCCCTCTAACCTCCCGGGTGGCCCCCAAAATACTGCCTGTGGCCCCTATAATGCCTGCCTGTGGCCCCCTTTATACTGCTGTGCCCCTATAATGCCTGCCTGTGGCCCCCATATACGCCTGTCCCTTTAAATGCCGCGTGGCCCCCTTAAAATTCCCTGCCTGGGCCCCTATATACTGCCTGTGCCCCAAATAAAATGCCTGCCTGGGGCCCCCACAAAATCCCTGCCTGTGGCCCCCATATACTGCCTTTGCCCCTATGATGCTGCCTGTGGCCCCCATATCCCTGCCTGTGCCCCCATATACTGCCTGTGCCCCTATAATGCCTGCCTGTGTCCCATAAACTGCCTGTGCCCTATAATGCCTCCCTTTGTGGCCCCCTTACCCTCCCTGTGGCCCCCATATACTGCCTGTGCCCCTATA
The DNA here is from genome assembly GCA_025379985.1 of Phyllomedusa bahiana. Lineage (NCBI taxonomy): Eukaryota > Metazoa > Chordata > Amphibia > Anura > Hylidae > Phyllomedusa > Phyllomedusa bahiana. The sequence goes on from JAODAL010030552.1 coordinate 4,054, forward strand.
ATGCCTGCCTGTGGCCCCCTTTCCCCCCCTGCGGGGCCCCCATATACTGCCTGTGGCCCCCATATACTGCCTGTGCCCCTATAATGCTTGCCTGTGGCCCCCATATCCCTGCCTGTGGCCCCCATATTACTGCCTGTGGCCCCAAAATACTGCCTGTGGCCCCCATATGCCTGCCTGAGCCCCTTAATGCCTGCCGGGGGCCCCTATATGCTGCCTTTTGCCCCCCATATACTGCCTGTGGCCCCCATATCCCTGCCTGTGGCCCCATATCCCTGCCTGTGGCCCCCCAAATCCCTGCCTGTTCCCCTAAAATGCCTGACTGTGCCCCCCATAACCCTGCCTGTGGCCCCCATATCCATGCCTGTGGCCCCATATACTGCCTCTGCCCCTATATTCTGCCTCAGTGCCCCTTTTATACCTTCTTGTGGCCCGAAATATTCTGCCTCAGTCCCCCTATAATCTGCCTCAGTCCCCCTATATTCCTGCCCTCAGTGCCCTATATACCTTCTTGTGGCCCGTATAACTCCCATCAGTGCCCCATATACGGGCCTTTGTGGCCCCATATACTGCCTCAGTGCCCGCCTATATACCTGCCTTTCGCCCGCCTATATACTGCCTGTGCCCCCCTATATCCTGCCTGTGGCCCCATATACCTGCCTGTGGCCCCATATACTGCTTCAGTGCCCCTATATACCTAACTGAGGGGACTGTTTATACATAAATTAAGGAGTTGCTGGAAATGTGAGGATTCTAAGATATTTGGGTTTCCAAATCCTCAGGGACGAGTCTTGGCCGGGAGCAATCAGCATGAAGGTGTGAACCGGATGGAGAAGAGAAGGGAAGGTGAACAACGCTGATCAAAAAGATGTCTCCGGTGAGCCCACTAAATGAAAACTGCAGTGTAATACTTATATGTCTGCAGAGCCTACATACAGCTAGTATCTACCACATCTGGTCACTGTATGGCGGTGGTATATGTAATCAGAACCTGTGTACAAGCTGATGGTCACATGTGGGGGGCGCGTTCGGGCAGGGTCGTGGCAAATATTTGAGCCTTATGTAGTAATAGTTTTGGGTCTTGGGTTTTGTAGGGGGTTTTAGTCACAATCACTTGTCCTGGTAGATTTGCTCCATGTTTTCGGTGGATTATTTGGTGACTGTTTAGGGTATTGTCAATGAAGGTAGAAGTTCTGAAAAAGTAAATTTGTCATTGGTGCTTGATACTGTACAGTGACGCTGAGGAGATGGACGTGATCTGTGTGGGTGTGCAAAAATTAGTGACAGGAACAGAAGGTTTTTCCTGTAAAAAAAACATCCACAGTTCACAATGAGTCGTGAAAAATGTCGGTGAACCCAGCCCTACCCGAAAAACCAAAGGCCCGAGCCCCGGATGTTTTAGGACCCTAGCAACGCCCCTGCTGCCAGCACTGGTTGCTATAGGTACAGACCTGTTCAATCTCTCCTGATAGGCTGCCAGCACTGGTTGCTATAGGTACAGACCTGTTCAATCTCTCCTGATAGGCTGCCAGAGCTGGTTGCTATAGGTACAGACCTGTTCAATATCTCCTGATAGGCTGCCAGTACTGGTTGTTATAGGTACAGACCTGTTCAATCTCTCACCATAGCCCCAATGTTATAGTAATTTAAAGCGAAGTCAGATGCAGTGTTCAGCATCTGACCTCACTTCCAGTTATGGTGAAGGAACTGGAATTGGCATTGGATGTGACAACCCAGTTACTATAACATTGGGCCAATGGTGAAGTACATGGAAGCCATGTTGGAGGAGACATCAGACTGAAGGTTAGAAGATTATTGGAATGTTGCATGGACGGAGATGTAACCCGCTAAAGCTACTAAGCCGAATTAGTAATGGTTAAAGGGGTTGTCTCACTAAATTGATGCATCATACCTCAGTCCTGTTTTGTTGGTTTCACTTTGAATTCAGGGACATGTTTACTGGCTTCTATTAGGCTGCAGTAGAAGCCAGGTCTGTAGCTATAGCAACCAGTGCTGGCAGCCTATCAGGAGAGATTGAACAGGTCTGTAGATATAGCAACCAGTGCTGGCAGCCTATCAGGAGAGATCAAACAGGTCTGTAGCTATAGCAACCAGCGCTGGCAGCCTATCAGGAGAGATCTAACAGGTCTGTATTTAAGCAACCATGCTGGCAGCCTATCAGGAGTGATCAAACAGGTCTGTAGCTATAGCAAGCAGTGCTGGCAGCCTATCAGGAGAGATCAAACAGGTCTGTAGCTAGCAACCAGCGCTGGCAGCCTATCAGGAGAGAACAAACGGGTTCTGTAGCTATAGCAACCAGTGCGGGCAGCCTATCGGGAGAGATCAAACGGGTCTGTAGCTATACAACCAGCGCTGGCACCTATCAGGAGAGTTCGAACAGGTCAGTAGCTATAGCAACCACCACTGGCAGCCAATCATGAGAGATCAAACAGGTCTGTAGCTATAGCGACCAGTGCTGGCAGCCTATCAGGAGAGTTCGAACAGGTCTGTAGCTATAGGAACCACCACTGGCAGCCAATCATGAGAGATCTAACAGGTCAGAAAGCTATAGCAACCAGTCCTGGCAGCCTATCAGGAGAGACTGGACAGGTCTGAGCTATACGACCAGTGCTGGCAGCCTATCATAGAGATTGAACAGTCGGGAAGCTATAGCAACCAGTCCTGGCAGCCTATCAGGAGAGATCAAACAGGTCTGTAGCTATAGCAACCAGTCTTGGCAGCCCATCAGGAGAGATCACACAGGTCTGTTGCTATAGCGACCTGAGGAGCTGACGCAGCCCATACAAAGAGGAGATATCTCAGAATAGGTAGGGCACTGTTAATGGACACATATTGCAAAGTGACTTGTTTTTTCAAGATCTTTAACATAAAAAGCAGCGATCCCTGTAGTGAGACGACCCCTTTAAGGTCAATTTTTTTAGCTTTCTGCCAATAATCAATTAAGCTGACCCAAACTGAAACACTTGGATTTGGGTAGGATTTGACTTTGACCTGAATCCAAAGCGCAATACTATTCCTGGTTTTAACTTAACTTTGAGAACAATTTGTATATTATGAATGATGTCGCTGACCGGGGACTGATGACCACTAGCAATCTCTGCGTGAGGGCTCGTGTGTTTGGTGAAGATGGAAAAACCTGTTGAACATCTCCATTACTCTAAGTTAACACTACTCAAACCGAAAGATGACTTGGGGGCTAATCACTTTCCATTAGGGTCTATTTCTTATGGCTATTTACAAAAGCAATCACTGCAGAAGTTTCAATACAAATACAAACATATTAAATTGATTACTCATTTATTATCTTAAGTTTCAAACTGAATTCAGGACGTGTTTACTGGCTTCTACAGGTGCAGTAGAATCAGGTCTGTATATACGAAACTGGCAGCTACAAGAAGATCAACAGGTTTGTAGCTATAGCAACCAGCACGGGAGCTATAAGGAAGATCAAACAGGTCTGACTATAGAAACACCATGGCAGCCAATCATGAGAGATCAAACAGTCTGTAGCTAAGCGACCAGCACTGGCAGCCCATCAGGGGATTAACAGGTTTTACTCTATCAACCAACACGGCCAAAAAGGAGAGATCAACAGGTTGTAGCTACAGAAAAGCAGTGCTGGCAGCCTATCATGAAGATTGAACAGTTCTGTAGTATAGCAACCAGTGCTGGCACCTAATCAGAAGAATTGAACAGGTCTGTAGCTATAGCAACCATTGCTGGCAAACCTACAGGAGAGATCAAACAGGGCTGTAGCATAGCGACCTGAGGAGCTGATGCAGCCCATACAAGGGGATATCTAGGAAAAGGTAGGACACTGTTATTGGACAAACATTGCAATGTGACTTGTTTTTTTCAATATCATTAAAATAAAAAGCAGCGATTCCTGTAGTGAGACAACCCCTTTAATCACTGCAAGGAATTTAGAAAAAAAAAATATAACTTAACCTTTAATAGGAATAACACTTAAAAAATAGATAAATCTCTCATCTATTTAACCAATATGTTACAGTTCACCTTTTCCACAAGATATGAGTCATTGATCATTATTCACATACATCAACCTAGGCAGGAAGAGCTGTAGAAATATACAATATGCAGACTTACAGTTTTAATGAAACGGCAAGATCACCAATGTTCCAATCAATATTTTTTTAGAAAGAAAATCTTCCTTAAGCTCTTAAAAAGATATAAAGAGGTCTGACAGTTGGTCCCTAACATGACCCTATTGAACTCCTACTCTCTCCCTTTTGGAGTAATCGTCCCAAAAGGGGTGGTGCCAAGAAAGTGACCCTAATGAGGCCTCAGTATTTCCCTTCACCTCACACATGAGGCAACCAAGAGAACCTTGTGTACACTAGGAGTACTTAAAATCTTCTTTATCTCCTGGACAAAGCAAAATCAAAACAGCAATGTATTTGGTAATAGTCTCCATTTACCTTTCCCTACATGATAAAAGCTAATCATTGTGGTGAGAAACCCTGCTTAAATAGAACCTGTCACATAGGTTATTCCCCCCTTGCTGAGGACAGCACAAGCTAGTGTCAGACCTGCTGTTTCCAGCGCTGTGTCCCTTATTCTGTAAGATGCTGGAGTTTTCATGTATTTAATGCTGAAATCTGCAGTTTTCAGCCAGAAAAGAGTCATTCGAAGAGTCCTTCAGAGTGTCAATTTTTTTCATGTCCTGCCCACCTGAGGCTAACCCCGCCCACCTGAGGCTAGCCATGCCCACCTCAACTGACAAACCTATTACTTTGAATAGGTAGAAACATGTGAATAACTGTCAGTGGGCGGGGCTAGCCTTTGGTGGGCGGGGCTCACACCTGCTCATGAATAAAAATTTGAGGGGTAAATGCTCTAAAACTGCAGCATCTTACAGAATAAGGGGCACAGCGCTGGAAACAGCAGGTCTGACACTGGCTTGTGCTGCCCTCAGCAAGGGGGGCATAACCTATGTGACAGGTTCTCTTCAAAGTTAACTTAAATTTCAAGAGTGGTCCAAGAAGTTTTATCTCCATACACACTACTAGAGACTTTACTGAGAAATTTGTCAAATAATCCTATCAAACCTAATAAGTGATATGTTCTGTGTCTGCAATGATAACAACATAGATTAAGATGCAGTTATACGTGGTATAGATTGAAGGTGGACCCTGTAATAATTTCCTCTGCTGAGTCCATTATAAGACTGCATTTCTGTGAAAAGGGTACAAGATAAAAATAATTTTTACAATCCTCTGAGAAAATTACTAATAAAAAGAGGACGTTGTGGTCTGTAATGATTGGGCCGGTGGGGGAGTCATGCAGCATAGTGAATATGTAAGAAAAAAATGTAGCTTTATTTATAGAAAATAGTACAATATTCTGGCAATATTCTTGCACGCCGGTCATGGTAAAATATTATGTATTCCATTTAGTTGTTTCCTACTTCCCTCGCTTGAAGCACATCTCCAATTATAATGCAAATCTCTATAAATAACAGTACAGGCAAAAATAAGAAACTTTGTATGATATCCAATTAGAGAAAAATGCTTTCTTCACCTTATATCATCTTCCTTTTCTCTCCTACTTTCTTATCCGTTTACTCCTTACCAACTATGTAGCAATGTAACAAAGGGAATTCATTTCATGGGATCTTGGGTTGTATTGATTCTATGGAGAGGGGAGGGGGAAGAGCTTTAGAGTAGTCTATGGAGAGGGGAAGGGGATAAAGCTGTATAGAGGTCTATGGAGAGGGGAGGGGGAGAGCAGAAGAGAGATACAGAGATTATGCTTGATGTATAGTGAGTGTCTTATCTCACCTCAGTGCTGCACTCACAGCTACAACGCTATGTAATGTTGTATAATGTCCTCAATGCTATTGTTTGTGTGTGAGAGTCCCTTACCTTCACTTTCCGCCCCACCCCTCTCCATAGATTGTTACGGGCAGCTGTAACCTGAGCGCTCAGTAAAGCTGAGATTTCAGGAGACAGATCTGCTCAGCGATTAATGGAGATGTCAAGTTGGAATAAAATAACAAAGCTTATACTCACCTCTGTCCTCACCTCTGTTCCAGCGCTGACTGATCTGGCCTTCAATTTACTTCCTGTTTCCGGCAGCTGGATTGTCACTGCTGCAGCCATTGTTCCTGACATCAGTGCTTGGAAGTGAATGCTCGAGCAGTGATGATAGGCAGTAATGATCAGAAGATTGTGTAAGATGGTGGATGGGGTTAGTGCATGAATGTAGGTTAGAACCTAGGTGAGTATGAGCTTTGCTATTTTATACCAGCAGCAGTATAAATTTATTCAAGTGGTTTCCACACTACAAAGATTAGCTTTCAACATGTAGTGAAAGGTAATGTAACAGTCTGGTGGTGGATCCACTGGACCACGGCAGGCGATGGCGTAAGCCCCTACCAGGGAGTGGAGTCTAAGTAGCCCCCGGTTTTCACCAGAGCCCGCCGCAAAGCGGGATGGTCTTGCTGCGGGCTGAGCCACCAGGTCACATCATTTCCCCACTGGCGGGGCTTGCCTGCGGTGGCGGCCAAGGGTACGAGGTACAGGAAGGGCAGGCGGGCCTCGTAGCCCGGGGACAGGCAGGTGGTCAGGGCAGGCGGCACAGGTCCGTAACGGTAGACACGCAGGAGGTCAGGACAGGCGGCTCTGGTTCGTGGTTGGCAAACGTAGGCAGTTGGTCGGAAAACAAAAGGGAAAGGCAAACGGGAAAACTCTTTAGACAGCTTTCTCCTAAGGAACATACACTAAGGATTCCGGCGGGGGTGCCGCCAGGAAGAGGCCGGATTTTAAATAGGAGCAATGCCCCGCAATGACCAATTACCCGGCCACTCCCCCTTTTAAATTCAAACTGCCGCGCGCGAAAGCGCCCAAGGGGTGGAGCCACGCGCCGGGGACGGAGCCAGACAGAGCAGGAGCGCGGCCGGGTAAGTGAACGCTGGCAGGGGCCGGGACACGAGCGGACCCCGAACCCGACGTGCGGGACGGGGCTCCGCTGGGAGCAGAGGCACGGCCGCACCTGCGACCCGGGACAGTGGTCGCAGGGGCGTCTGTGACAGTACCCCCCCTTGGACCCCTCCTCCTTGGGCCCCCTTCTCTTACTGGACTGAAGAAATCTCTGGATGAGGCTGCGGTTTAGGATATTCTCCTCCGGCTCCCATGACCTCTCTTCGGGACCGCACCCCTTCAGTCCACCAGGGAAGGTACTGCTTTCCCCTAGTTCTCCTCATGCCCAGAACATCCTTGACCTCGAAGACATTGGGCGCATCAGCCACAGATGGAGGAGGACCAGCCTTCTGGGAAAAATTATTAAGGACCAGGGGTTTCAATAAGGAGACATGAAATGAATTGGGGTTTCTCATCATAGGAGGGAGCCGGAGTTTGTATGACACCGGGTTGATGTGGCTGATGACCTCAAAGGGACCCAGGAAAAGAGGACCCAGTTTGTGAGAAGGCATCTTTAGGCGGACATAACGAGACGAGAGCCACACCTTTAAAAAACTTTGAGACTCTCGGTTCACCTATTTTGATCAAAAGATGTTTAAGCTGCCCACGACTGCCACACCTTGTCACCTGGGGAGAAGACTGGAGGGGGAATTCTTCTTCTGTCCGCTTGAATCTTCATGTGCTCGGAGCAACGACTGGCGAGTCTGAGACCAGATGACCCTCAAATCTTGGGCCAGAGCATCCACCGCCAGGACCTCGGAGGAGGTTGCCAGGGAGAGGAGGGCGGGGATGCAGGCCATACACGATGTAGAAAGGGGAGGACCCCGCGGACTCAGACTCAAGAGAGTTATAGGAGAACTCCGCCCACAGCAGTAAATTTGACAAATCGTCTTGACGTGCCGAGACAAAATGGCGAAGGTAACACCCCCAAGAATTGGTTGACACCTCTCCATCTGGCCGTTCGTCTGCGGATGGTAGGCTGAAGAGAAGTCGAGCTTAAACCTGAAGTTGGTTGCACAGGCTCGCCAAAACCTGGAGACAAATTGGACTCCCGGTCCGAGACAATTTGCTGAGGAGTCCATGCAGACGAAACACATGGAGGAAGAATAGTTCAGCCAGGCGGAGGCAGATGGCAGCCCTGGCAACGGGACAAATGCGCCTTTTTGGGAAAAAAGCGTTTCCGTAATCACCCCAAATAAGGGTTTTGTTGCCAGACGACGGAGGGAGGTCAGTTATGAAGTCCCATCGCTATGTTGGTCCAGGGTTGAGAGGGATGGGAAGTGTGCTAAAATAGGCCTACCGGCTTGTGACTTTGGCGTCTTGTTTGCGAGCACGGGAGTCACAAGACGAAACGAAGTCCTTAACTTTCCTTTTCCAGCTCTGGCCACCAATAGAACCGGGAAATATCAGGCCAGCAGGTTCTTCGGGCGCCGGGATGCCAGCCACCAATGAGCAATGTCCCCATTTTAAGATACGTATGCGAAGAGCAGGACGCACTAAGTCCTTCCAGGGGGACCTTCCGGAGGTCCCCCGGGGGCTGCCGAGATGAGACGTTCTGGAGGAATTATGTTTCGGGAGAAGTCTCTTCACCCACCACGTCGGAAGCACGGGAGAGGGGTGCTCCGCCTCTCCATTCTTCTCGGCTGGTCTGAAGTGGTTTCTGAAAGTCGAAACGGGAGAAGAGGAGCGACCACCTAGCCTGGCGTGGGTTAAGTCGCTGAGCCGCCCTGCAGATATTGGAGGTTCTTGGGGGTCCGAGTAGATACGGATGGGAAAACGACATCCTCCAGCAGATAACGCCACTCCTCCAGGGCCAATTTTATGGCTAGTAGCTCCCGGTCCCCCAATCGTGTAATTCCTGTCGCCGAAGAGAACGTCTTGGAGAAGAAGCCGAACGTTACAGTCTTACCCGTGGGCCCTTTTTGCGTAAAACTGCTCCGGCTCCTACAGATGAGGCTCCCACCTCCAAGGTGAAGGGATTGCGTGGAATCCGGACATGCAAGGATAGAGGCCGTAGAGAAGGGGGGACTTGAGCTTTGAGAACGCCTCCTCCGCCTCAAACGGCCAGCTGCGTGGTTTTACTTGTTTTCTTGGTGAGGGCTCTATGGGACCCAAACCAGCGTAGAGAAGTGAGGGATAACTGGCAATAGTAGTTGCGGGAAGCCCACGAATCGCTGGATAGCCCGATCCCGACTGGGCGGGGCCCAAACTGCAACACGGCAGACAATTTTGCTGGATCCATCCGAAGGCCTTGGTCAGAGATGACAGACTCCAGAAACGGAGGCTAGTCTGATGGAAGAGGCACTTCCCTAGCTTGGCATACAAGTGGTTTCTCCCGGAGACAATCTCAGTACCTGACGAACATGCTGCGGTGGGTCTCGAGGTCAGAGAGAACACCAGGATGTCATCAAGGAGACCACCACGCAGGTGAGAGGAGGTCCCTGAAGACGTCATTCACTAGCTCCTGAAAGACGGCGGGAGCGTTGCACAGTCCGAAGGGCATCAACCAGGTACTCAAAGTGCCCATCCCTGGTGTGAAGGCCATCTTCCATTCGTTCGCCCTCGCGGATTCGGCCCAAGTTGTGGGCCCCTCTCGGGCCCAACTTGGAGAAAATCTTGGCGCCCTACAAGAGATCAAACAGTTCAGTGATCAGCGGCAATGGATAACGGTTCTTTACCGTGATCTTGTTCAAGCCCCGGTAATCTATGCAGGGCCTCAACGTGCCGTCCTTCTTCCTCACGAAAAAGAACCCCGCGCCAGCGGGAGACTAGGACTTTCGGATGAACCCCTTCCTTAGATTCTCCTGGATGTACTCGGACAAGGGGTTGGGTCCTTCAGGAACCGACAGTGGTTAGACTCGGGCCCGGGGAGGACTGGGCACCGGCAGTAAGTCGATTGGGCAATCGTAAAGGGCGATGCGGAGGGACTCTCAGCTTGTCTCTCAGAGAACACATCGGCATCTCAAGATAATTCGGGCGGCAGCCCGGGCAAACGGCTCCTGAAGGGTAGGCGGAGAGCAGGGAAGCACCGGGCGAGGTGCCACCAAACAACGCCCCCCGACAGTTGGGGGCCCCAAACGAAACACCTCTCCCGTTTGACCAGTCCAGGATAGGAGAGTGGAGCCGCAGCCATGGAGTTCCGAGGAGGATCGCCGACGAGGAGCCAGGCAGCACGTAGAAGGAGACTTCTTCTTTATCATTGCCCCCACATGGAGGAACAGTGGGCTTGGTGACGAACTGGATGGTGTCACTGAGCAGCTCCCCGCTGACGGATAGATGACAAGTGGTTTCTCCCCGCGTACTACTGGGGGAAACCGATACTGCTTCACTAGAAGCCGGTGTATGAAGTTCCCGGCGGAGCCCGAGTCCAGAAATGCCGGAAACTTGGAACGTGATAACCAGTCTCTGAGACAACTTCACAGGCATCAACAGACGTGGAGAGGAGGAGGTTGCAAACCTAGGAATGCCTCTCCCACAGATCCTAGGTGCGGGAAGTTTCCCGCAGGCTTGGGACGCTTGGACAATTCCTCCGAAAATGCTCTGGGGTGCCACAGTAGAGGCACAAGTTTCTTTTGCCGGGGCTGGGCCAATTCTTTCTCAGAAGAGGCGAGCCCGATCAACCTGCATGGGCTCCTCGGTTTGGGTGTTTGGGGGCTGTGCGCAGGAGGCCTCTGGAGCACCGGTGCCAGGCGAGGAACCGGTGAGGTTGGGCTGACTGACGCTCTTGCTGAAATTCTTCCTCCCGTTCAAGGAAGCGTATGTCAATGCAGGTTGCTAACCGGATCAAGTCGCTGAGGGAAGACGGGAGGTCTCTACCGGCCAAGAACGTCCTTAACTCGGCTTGAGAGCCCTTTCTTGAAAGTAGCACACAGAACGGCCTCGTTCCATGACAGTTCAGCGGCCAGGGTTACGGAATTGTACCGCGTAGTCTCCTACAACAGTTCCCCCTGGCGTAAGTTTAGGAGCGCTGTCTCAGCGGAGGATGCACGGGCTGGTTCCTCAAACGTTGCGGAACTCACTGAGAACAACTGTAGATCCGCCCTCACTTGTGGGTCGTTTCTGTCCTATAGGGGTGTAGCCCATGCCAGAGCTTTCCCGGCGAGGAGGCTGACCACGAACTCCACCTTCGCTCTTTCCGACAGGAACTGATCAGACATTAGCTCCATGTGCATAGAGCATTGGGCAATGAACCCCCTGCAGAGTTTCGGGTCTCCGTCGAACTTAGATGGGAGCGACAGGCGAAGCTTGGGACCCCTCAGGACCGCAGGAACCGTAGGGGCAGGAACAACCGCTGGCGAAGGCTGCTGCTGCTGCTGGACGGTAACGAGTTGCTGCAACATGGTGGATAGCTGGGTAAGTTGCTGCGCCTGTTGACCGAGTTGCTGTGACTGGCGGGTAACAACGGTCGTCAGATCCGCCAGGCTGGGTAACGGTACCTTGGCGGGATCCATGGCCGGATCCTACTGTAACAGTCTGGTGGTGGATCCACTGGACCACCGCAGGCGATGGCGTAAGCCCACACCAGGGAGTGGAATCTAAGTGGTCCCGGTATTCACCAAGGCCCGCCGCACAGCGGGATGGTCCTTGCTGCGGCGGGAGTCCACCATGTCACTTCCACTGGCGGGGCTTGCCTGCGGTGGCGGCCAAGGGTACGAGGTACAGGAACGGCAGGCAGGCTCGTAGACGGTAGACACGCAGGAGGTCAGGACAGGCGGCTGTGGTTCGTGGTTGGCAAACGTAGGCAGTTGGTCGGTACACGGAAAGGCAAACAGGAACTCTTTAGACAGCTTTCTCCTAAGGAACATACACTAAAGATCCGGCGAGGGCCGCCAGGAAGAGGCCGGACTTAAATAGAAGCAATGCCCGGCAATGACCAATTACCGGCGCACTGCCCCTTTAAATTCAAACTGCCGGCGCGCGCGCGCGCCCCTAGGGGCGGAGCCCTGCGCCGGGGGACGGATGTAGACAGAGCAGGAGCGCGGCCGGGTAAGTGATCGCTGGCTGGGGCCGTGACACGAACGGACCCTGTACCCGTAGTGCTGGACGAGGCTCCGCTGGGAGCAGAGGCACGGGCGCGCCTGCGACCCGGGACAGTGGTCGCAGGGGCGTCCGTGACAGGTAATTGAAGACTTTTTCCAAATATATTGCTTTATTTATTTTTTTTGCTTTGTAGAGGAGATAAGACAGATATTATCTGCTCTGTGTGCACACAGGTCAGCATCTGTGAGCAGAGAGTGATGTCACCATAGATCGGGCTGCTGGCAGCTTAAGAACAATTAACAACTAATTATCTCTAATTACTTGTTTACTTTGCGCTCTGAAGCCCTCTGCACTATATATAAGATCTCCTGCTCTCATGTCAGTGCAATTAGAAGAGCTGTGAATATGGAACAGATATGCTAATCACTGTTATATAACTACCCACATCCGATCAGGAAGAGACAGTATGCAAAATTGTAATACTGCTTGTGACTCTGAAACAGCGTGGTGAGACAACCCCTTTAAAATAGTCATTTTTAAAATTTGTAGTACCTGAACCAAGGTTCTTAAAGGGGTTGTACACCTCATAGAAAAATCATTACATAGCTCCCAGGTGCCTAGTGAAATAAAAAAAAAAAAACCCTTCACCTTTCTTCAATCCCTGGTTCTCCTTTTCTGAATGTGGACGTCACCGTTGCGGCCACTGATTAGCTGCAAAGGTCATGTGTCCCTAAATTACATCACTGTTTTGAAGTGAACTGTTTCCAATATTGATGTAAGTAGTGGTTCCTGACGGCTGCAACCAATCAGCAGCCTTAGCAGTGACGTCCCAGTAGTGACGACCCTTATTTCTTATATGGTGACACGGTCTGCTCCACTGATCCAGTGCATGGCAAATATAGTAGCAAAATCTAAAAGGGGGTCAAAAAGTGACCCTGGAAACTGTAGGCTTCTAAGTTTCACCTCTGGTTAAAATATTTAATGAATACCTCATATTAAAAAGAACTTTCAATTACTTCAGTACAAACCTTGTAACATACCTTAATTGAGAAAAAAAATCTTTCTTCTTCACACTTTGCCCTCCTTTTCTCCCTCTCCTGCTTCCTTATATATCACCCACTTATAGATAACTGAGAGAAAGGGCGACATGTATGATCAGGAGTTGCGGCTGTTTTCTGGTGAAAACTGCGCCTCACCGACTCGAATCCCCTGTCGGACGCAGGGATGCCATGTTAGGCGCAACCTTCGCCACTTTCAGCTGCGCCTAACATGAAGAATTGCCAGGAAATAGAGTAATTCAAATTCTGTAAGCTCTTCCCATTGGTCGGCAGAAACCAACCAATCAGAATAGGAGCGACAGTGACCCATTGTAACCTATGGAGAAGTATTGACCAATCAAATTCAAAGGCGGGACAGTTCAAAATATGGTAAAAATGCAGAAATGAGCTGATTGGTTGAACTAGCGGGGGCTTGGCTATCTCGGCCAATCAGAGCGGGTGCTACTTTGTCCCTTTGTAGTCTATGGAGAGATGGGGCACTGAAATCTCAGAGCCGTGCGGCATGGAGTATTAGTAAATAAATCGTTTTTAATAGGGGTAAAACATTCTCTGTAAAAGAGCTAAAACCTTCTTTAAACAGACATCAATCAAATCCCTAACAACGCGTTTGTCGCCGTCACTGGCACAACATCGGGAATTGGGATATAGAGAATTGCCGGGAAATACAGTAATTCAAATTCTGTAAGCTCTTCTCATTGGTCGGCAGAAACCAGCCAATCAGAATAGGAGCGACAGTGACCCGTTCTAACCTAGGGAGTAGTATTGACCAATCAAATGAAAAAGCGGGACAGTTCAAAATACAGTAAGAAATGCAGAAAAGAGCCGATTGGTTGAGCTAGTGGGGGCTTGGCTATCCCAGCCAATCAGAGCGCGAGCTACTTTGTCCCATTGTAGTCTATGGACAGATCGGGGCAATGTAAAGTATATGATTGGAAATTTCTCATAGAAGGGATATGGATGAACTGATTGGTTGAGCCCAGGCGGCAGATATGAATCCACCAATCATATGTAGTGTGTCTATTTTGAGTGGAGCAAGAATGGCGCGCCCAAAAGTTATTACTGTCTATGGGAAATATTCTAGTACTGTGATTGGTTGGGGGGAAGAGGGGCTCATCCAGCTTAGCCAATCAGCGGCTGAGCTACCTTCTCATAGAGTTCTATGGGGAAAAGAAATGCAGAGCGAGCTCTGTTTGTGATTGGCTAAGTTAAAAGAGGTGCGATTATTTGGGCCAATGGGAGAGCGAGCGACGCTTTTATGGGTTTTCTAATGCAATCTGAAATAAAACTGTACATGCCAGAAATCAAATGATAAGACTCACGATGTGTATATAAAATGATCAATAATATTCATTGAATTCATTTTTATTTGTTTATTTTCGTTACCCCCCTATTATTGATCATTTTATATACACATCGTGAGTCTTATCATTTGATTTCGGCCATGTACAGTTTTATTAGAGATTGCATTAGAAAACCCATAAGAGCGTCGCTCGCTCTCCCATTGGCCCAAATAATCGTGCCTCTTTTAACTTAGCCAATCACATTAAAGGGGTTGTCTCACTACAAAGATTAGCTTTCAATAAGTAGGGAACAGTAAATGAAGATTTTTTTTCCAAATACATGACTGTGTTTATTTTTCTTTGTTGAGGAAATAAAAGTGATTTTATCAGCTCTGAGTGCACTCAGGTATCTCTAGGTTATCAACCTGCTCTACCATGCTCTCCCTTGCTGTTTGTCTTATCTGATAGCAGGGATGCCATCATCACACGGGTCACTACACAGAGCTACCAGCAGCTTGATTGTTATCTGATCTAACAAACAAAGGAGACTAATTACGTTTGTTTACTTTAGCTCTGCAGCTTCTCTGGACTTTAAATAAACATCTCCTGCTCTCAATCTCAGCCTAATTAGCAAATCTTTGAATGTGGAGCTGATCTGCTAATCACTGCTATAGAACCATCCACAGCTTGACCAGGAAGAGAGAGGCTGCATGAAAGCTGCTTTTGGCTCTGTGAAACAGAATGGTGAGACAACCCTTTCAAAGATTTTGCAAAGGGATTGCGCAGTATAATACAGATTGTTATGATATAAAAAAGGAAGATTTTAACATATTTTCCCCGCTTAGATGAATATCTATATGCTCTGAACGCACTGGCTATTTGAGCTTTCTACACAATACAGATGACATGCAACTATGTTGAGTAGTTAAGGGGCCAATGAGGTTTCGCATTGATAAATGGAAAGTAATACACACTAGAAGGAAAAATACAGGTAAAGATGTCTTATTAAATGGGAAAATCATAGGTAAAACCAACGTGGAAAAAGACTGGGCAATCTTAGTTACAGTAGATTACTTGTAGCAGCCAGTGTCAGGCAGCTGCTGCCAAGGCAAATAAGATCATGGGGTGTATTATAAGGGTCATAGATGCTCATGATGAGAACATAACTTTATCACTGGTAATAGGCAGACAATAAAAATGATAAAAGGAATGGGTGGACTACACTGCTCAGATGATCAGAATAAGGGGTGTTTAGTTTACAAAAAAAGACGGCTAAGGGGCGCCATAATAACTAAATATAAATATATCAAGGGTCAATATAGAGAACTCTCCATTGATGTATTTATACCCAGGACTGCATCTATAACACAGGGACATGCTCTATGTCTAGAGGAATAAAGGTTTCTACTCTAACAGAGAAGGGGATTCTTTACAGTAAGAGCATTCAAACCACAGAGAGCTCAACCAGAGGAATTTTTCATGGGGAACTTACTAAGATAGTTCGGGAGGAGACAATTTATAGCAACTAAGATTTCTGGAGAAGGGTCATTCATCCAGGGATTTATTCTGATTGCCAGAATTGGAGTCAGAGGGGAATTTTATCTTAAAGTTGAGGACAAATGGCTTTTATTATTCATTTTTGCCTTCTTCTGGATCAACATTGCATAATCATAGGCTGAACTGGATGGACATTTGTTTTTGTGTAGCCTCACAGCGGGTTTTGGCTTGGGGTAATAGGGAGGGCAAAACAAACTTAAGACCCTTTTGTTTTGTGTGGAAAAACCCATATAATGGGCCCCCCTTCTTTTCTATGTACCTCACCGTGTGTCATTTTTTTTGGGGTCACCTTGCCGCGGTAGGTGGGCATTTACAGTTTTGATCAAAAATGAACACTAAGAACCTCACATTTTTTCATATATTCCTTAGTAGCAGAAATGCTTTTCCTAAAAATTCTTATGTCCTCTTTGACCATTTTTAGTGTCTATAGAGTGCTACTGATATTGTATTGTGTTTGCATGGCCTTTGACTACCATACCAGTGTGCACCTATACGTTTATTTTTCAAAATGGATGTGCTTACCAGATTTTGTTTTTTGATGGTTTGTATGGAGAAGTGGTAGTCCCCAGCTTGCTTTATGCACTCCGCCTGCCTACATAGACTTTTTAATCAGATCAGGTTTATAGCTGGAACCTTCTAACCCTGAAATGTGGAGGTATGAACAGACACCAAGAGAGGCAGCAAGTAGTGTAGGTTCCCACCTGAATTGAGGTCACCTTGCCGCGGTAGGTGGGCATTTACAGTTTTGATCAAACATGTACACTATGAACCTCAAATTTTTTCATAAATTCCATAGAAGCAGAAATGCTTTCCCCAAAAATGTACTCTTTGACTGTTTTTAGTGCCTTTAGAGTGCTGCTGATATGGTATTGTGTTTGCATGCCATTTTTTTTGCATACATGGATATAATGTAATGCACTAAAGTATAAGAAGTTGTGTTTTTTCTATAAGACCTTATATAAACTCTGTCCTTGGCTGCTCTGGTGTCTTGGGTTTTTTGCCTTTATCGGGAGGCCCCCTCAGAACAGTTCCTATAATCAGATACAATCAATAGCTTCATCCAAGCATTCTATCCTGGGTATAAGTTGTTATCGTTCTGGCCAGGCACTGTGGACAGGCAAGTAATGGAAACAATTGGAAATACTTTTCTGGATGTTCATATAGACTATGGTGACCTTACCATTCAGATCAAAGCTTCTGAGCAAATGAAGAACAAAAGAAATGTCGGAGCATATGAAAGGCAGCTGTTTATGTGTTGTGCCGGCTCTTTAAATATTTAATTCTGGCACGACTTTGGAATGCATTGCTAAACAATACGTTGCAGCGTAATATGCGGCTTATCAGTGAAATGCCATCGGGGGTTTGGGATTTTCAGTCACAAGAAACTCCGTTTCCTTGTAAGGCTGGGTTACATGTAGCATTTGTAGTAATTGTAGTCAATGTTAATGTTGGCTATGGGTTATGTGTCTGCAGGCAGAATATGTACTAAAGAACAAAGACCTGATCAGTTATGGATGATGGAGGCTGAAATGGCATAGAATTTATGTGAAGAGATTAAAGTTTCTGGAGTATTTATCTATACAGAACCTCTACTAGTTCCCTGTAGGACATATCATGAAGAGGATCTTGTGGGTTATTTGTGAATTAACCTATGAAAAATAGTTCCTCATGGCACTGACTCCAAAGTTGCCTTCAATAGTGGTGGTCTTCTCTGGACCTTTGGGGTGTTTGTCATGGACAGGGAGTTGGATCCACCGGGTCAGTTAACAATAACCACATGAGGGAGTGGAAGGAGTCCCCTTGTCTTCCCCCTCAACCCCTGCAAGGGGCCTGCTTTTTTTGCTGCAGGGAACTCCGAGGTGGTGTTCTAGCGAATCTAGAAGTCAGAAAGAAGGTCGGGGCAGGTGACAAATAGGAAAGAGGTCAGAAAATTATGCAAAAGGTCAAACTGGAAAGCACGAGAAACAGACTGGTAAAGGCTCAAAACTTGTTAATAGACACCAATAACTGGCAAAGAAGGAAGGGGGAGATGTTCTGATAAAGACCAAGGAAGAACACGATTGGTTCCTGTGACAGTTGGGTGGCGTGTGATGGACCTTTAATTCAGAGAGGACCAGCACTCATTCCACCTTGGGAGAGGCCGCTTGCCTGATGCAGAACCAAGAGCATAACCCGGCAGTGAGCAGGAGAAAGAGCATAGCATGGGAGCTGGTGCCAGGTGGAAACAGAGGACAGGACCTGGCCCTTGGAGGAAAAGAGGTGAGACCAGTGCCGGGTCAGAGGGGCCAGTACACAGGTGCGTCCCCAGACTGGGCATGGAGTGCAAGCGAGCTCATTGACTGTGTTGTTGTATGGGAGGTGTATTAAAGGTAAGCATATATTACCTTCTACTATCAACAGTAGAGGTGAATATTGTATAATCATTGGTCTGGGATTGAGGCCCCAAGTCCCATGTTTAAATAGAATGGTGGGCAAGTATGCATGATGAGATTCCATTTAACTCTATAATACTAACAAAGGTCGCTCTGAGCACTGTAGTATCAAGCAAAAGGTAGAGGTAGCCAACACAACATGCCCCAATCATGGAGATTTACGGAGATGTTAACCTAGAAGAAAACTATTTATTGAATGCCATAAAACCAAGTCGAAATTACAAAAACACCAAAAAATATGGAAGACACATGAGACCTGTGATGTGTTTCAGGCACACGACCTTACTCATAGCAGTCAGCATGAGTAACCATTAAGGCAGCAGTGAAAAAAGCCTTCTGTACTCAGCCATGTCCTTGATGATCTACTCGTTGAGCACTTTTATCTGGGTGAGCTGAAAATACAGTATTTTTTTCTTTAGCTCTGATCACTGACTCAGCCCAAAAACATTGAATGGAGCAGCAATGACCTACTTGACCATTGCCTTGTTTATATGGCGCACTCAAGTCTACATTCTTGTGATTAGTGAGGTTGGACCACCAGCAATCATACATTTATCATATCTTCTGGTGATTAGTAAGAAATGTTCATTGTCCATACCCTGTGATTTGTCAGACCCCCTGGAAAATCCTCAGGAGCCCTAGTGGACCAGTCCATGTAAGTTGACCACATAAGACAACTGCTTGTCCATATGGCCCTTTAAGGTAGCGCACAAGTAATACCTATTTGCTTTTCTCCTCCTTAAGCAACCTTATGACCAGGCTCCTCTGGGACTTGTTTTTTCAGCTCATAGTGAGTCAGAGACTAATTTGCCCTATGTTATAACATTACATTTTTTAGTTCTCTATTCAATAAAATAATTAACTTGAATTTACTGTGAAAACACATCCTCAACCAACCATGTTCACATTTCAGATATTTTTCAAATCTAAATATTCGGAAATTGTTTGCCAAGATAAAATAGCAAAGGACCCAAATGAAGCATCTGTTTTGAATAGAGCTAAAGACGTAGGGATGTTGCTGACATGTAGTTTCCATTGGGGGTCTTCCAATTTATAAAACTGGATAAATTTGAAAATGAGTGAGAAAATGATTGACGGAAGTGAAATACTTATAAGGGAATATTTTTTTATTTGACAATGTTTTTTACCCATAGTCTTGGTTATCCCCCATAAGATTTCACCCATATCTTGGATATTCCCCATAGGATTTCACCTATAGTCTTGGTTATCCCCCATAGGATTTCACCCATAGTCTTGGATATTCCCCATAGGATTTCCCCCATAGTCTTGGATATTCCCCATAGGATTTAACCCATAGTCTTGGATATTCCCATAGGATTTAACCCATAGTCTTGGATATTCCCCATAGGATTTTATCCATAGTCTAGGATATTCCCCAAAGGATTTTACCCAAAGTCTTGGATATTTCCCATAGGATTTTATCCATAGTCTTGGATATTCCCCTTAGGATTTTACCCATAGTCTTGGATATTCCCCATAGGATTTTACCCATAGTCTTGGATATTCCGTGATGATGAAGTTGGTCTTTAAAGATGGAAGTCACCAAAGCTAATTTATTCTTCTTTAAATTTTCTTATATAGCTTCTAATATTGGTAAGATAAGCCTTGGAATAAATTGAATTCCCTTTTGAGCCCAAGGGGTTGGACCTATAGGTAGGCAATGGAAATTACTAGACAAATTAGATGCATAATCTCATCTTTCTTACTTTTTTGAGATGTGCCACTCTAGGACAATGGAGGACCATAGGAGTAATGATACCAAGGGCTTTGATGTGGTCTTATAAGACATCATCCCTTAATGGATATTCGTTTCTAAAGTAAATTCAGTTCTATATAACATACAGGAAAATACAATGCTAATCAGATTATACAACAATTACATTCAGTAACATGGCTGGTCCATTGTAAACCAAGCACTTGTCACCCTTTGTTTCACCCATACACCCTAATAGATTGTAAGCTCTTGCGAGCAGGGCCCTCACACCTCATGTCTCATTTGTCAGTAGCTTTTTTATAATGTAATGTCTGGTTTGTTTCCCTCTAATTGTAAAGTGCTGCGGAATAGTTTGGCCTATAGAATAAAGATTATTATTATTAATTATTATTATTATTATTATTATTATTATTATTATTATTATTATTATTATATTCAGTGCCCCACAGGTGACATCTTCTCTGCTTGGAAATATTCTCTTACCTCAACTTCTCCACTCAGTCCAGACCTTCAGAAATTCTTCATCTGACCATAATTCTTCCTGCATAGCTTGCTGTCCAAACATCTTAGGTTCCTCACTTTTGCATCATCCTCCCCACCTTCTCAAAGGAAACTGCCCTTCCTGGTGCTCTAATAGTGTCATCCTGCTGCTACTCTTATGCTCTGCCTGCTTAGTTGTCTAGTGTCCCCAAATACAGTACTTTAGAGACAATAGTGACAAACTATAGGGTGCTAAGTGTCCTTAATCGGTATTAATGTGCACAAAATATTTGTACTAATCAAGGTGTGAGAGGGGGCCAAATGGATGTGTTGACAGTAACCCCATTGTGTGAAGGAGGGGACCTCTACAGGCTGGTGTCACTATTGCCGTGGCCTAGTGGTGACTGCCTTGCTGAGGAGATGCTGCAACAAGAAATATGTAAAGACACAGTCTTTTGAATCCAACATAAATGATGTCCCCTAAAATCATTTTTCCGTTATACAGGTCTTCTGTAGAACCCCCAGCCTTAGTGTGTTGTCCCTTGTGTTCTCCAAAAAGCTAAAAAACTAATAATGCCCAATGCTGTGTACCAAAAGGAAAAACACTGAGTGGTCAGTAGAGTGCTGCGGGCAGGTGCCTTGACATCATCACACCTGCCTATGCTGGACACCTCCCCTCCCATAGGCCCAGGTCTAATGTTAGCTAGAAGCGTGGGCAGCATGGCATGGAGCGGATGACTCCAAGCTCCTCTGCAGTTTCCAACTTCATTTTTTTCCTTCACCTGCCACTATTACTACTCAGTATCCACTGGTGATTGACTTGTCTATCGTAATGGATGGTTCCTGACCATAGGTGTAACTTTAGGGGGGTACGGAGGGGATTGGTCCCCCCCACTTTTTTATGGATGGGGGATGGTCCCCCCCACTTTTTAGCCACTTCAATAAAAAATAATCCATATGAAAGCATGAGAATAAGTGGGGAGAGCAGAGCACAGAGGAGGAAAAAGTTGTTAACCCTTTGCCTCCTATATTTCTGTGCATCTTGGGGGGACAGAGTAGGTAGCAGCCTCAAGTGTCAGTGAAGAGTGGGAGCAGCGCTGATTGGTAGAGCAGGAGTCAGCAGGGGCTGCTTCACCAATGAGAACACTGCTCACAGTCCAGCACACTCTGTATCTGGGGCTGTATCTTTCCCTCCCCTTGTATACCCCTTTCCCTATGCTCAGCCCTCATCAGAGAAGAAGGGAAGCTCTTGCTGAATGCCAACTCCACCAGACTACAGGAGACAGGTAAGGAGGGGACAAGGGTGCCAGACGTAGTGTGTGCATGTGAGTAGGGTATGTACTGTATATGTGCGATGTGTATATGCTGTACAGCCATGTGTCTAGCCATGTCACGTCTTCCCGGCACTTATAAAATGAATTATCACATTTTTAATGGAATATTAATAATTTTTTTTATTTTAAATGTATAAGCTGCGGATCATCTGCTTAATGCTACTTCTAAGGACGCTGGGGTATAGAATTTTATGCCTGTTTCCTGCTGCTCTCCCGAGCTGATGCTGACTGGGAGTCTCCGTGCTCTGCAAGCCGTTAAACAAGGTACTATTAATCTCATATATCAGTGAGCTGACAAGTGACTGTTTTCCCTGCACTTATGTGCCGGAGAAAATGAAAGTGAATGGGGCCGACCCCGCAGCATTTTAGAAGTACGGACTGGCCAGCGCATACTTCTAAAACCCCCAGCATATAGCAGAGCACACAGTACGCCCTGCTATATGCCGTGTGAGCATACCTTAAGGGTACATTCATGCAGAAGATATGAATGCTGATTCCGGGACGGATTTAGTGCTGGATCTGCCTCAGAACTGGCGTCCAATCCAGCAGGAAACTGATTTACATTATACCCTATGTAAAACAGTGTCGTTGTTTAGATTGACACTGTTTTTTACCCAAGTATTTTCGCCGCATACTGTCAGCGCCTACACAGAATTCTTCGGGGTGTTTTACGCACTAATAGCACTAACGGATAGAAGGCAGAAATCTGCCTCAGGCAGTCTGGGTCGTTTGCTCGTCGGAATTCTGTGTTTGCAAGCAGCGAATTTCAAACAAGCAAACAACACTGTCAGTGCCGAAAACCCATCATTTGAACCCACTCTAAGTGTGTAGTGTGTCTGTGTTTAATATATGTATATATACACACACACACACACACACATACACACAAAATTTCCAAGGTACCTTGTCTAATGTAGTCTCTGGGGTCCAGTGAGCAATGTAATAATCTCTGGGGTATGGTGTAATATAATCTCTGTTGTACAGTGTGTAATTTAATCTCTGGGGTATGTTGAATAATGCAGTAATCTCTGGGGTATGGTGTGTAATGTAATTTCTGGGGTACAATGTGTAATGTAGTCTCTGGGATACAGTGAGTAATGTAACCTCTGGGGTATTGTGTGATGTAATCTCTGTAGTACAGTGAGTAATGTAATCTCTGGGGTACAGTGAATAATGCAGTAATCTCTGGGGTATGGTGTGTAATTTCTGGGGTACAATGTGTAATGTAATTTCTGGGGTACAGTGAGTAATATAGTCTCTGGGGTATAGTGAGATGTAATCTCTGGAGTACAGTGAGTATTGTAATCTCTGGGGCACAGTGAATATTGCAGTAATCTCTGGGGTGCAATGTGTAAACTAATCTCTGGGGTACAGTGGGTAATGTAGTAAATTCTAGGGTTCCACCCGTTTAATGCAACAACCTGCAAGGGTTAATAGGTCTGGCCTCGGACCACACCTTGGGAGAGGTGATGATACTGAGCCAGGAGTGACAGTTCTGCAGCCTCTCCCAACTGAGGGTGTTTCTCTCAGGACCAATAGGAGGGCCCGGATACCGCACCACAGCTGTGGGAGCGGTGTCCGGGCAAACCTTTTAAACCTCCTCAGTTCCTACAGGCTTTGCCTGTCAAAGGTGTTCCCTTGTTGTTTCCCTGTAGTCTTGTTATAGTTGTCTTCCTATGTTTCTGACCTCGCATTTGCCTTCAAATTTGTACTGTATTCCTGACCGTGTTTGGACCCCGGCTTGTTCCTTACCTTCTACTTGGCTTACGTTTCTTGGCTTATCCGTTACCGCACAGTTGCCGACCCGGACTGACTGACTCTGTGTTTTCCCTGACGGCCCTGGATTTAGCAGCATAGGGGCTGTCGTCCAGTTGGGGTCTGCCATCTAGGGCAGCATGCCAAGTAGAGGGCCCACTGCACCTCCTCTGACAAGACAGTGGTACAGTGTGTAATGTAATCTCTCGTGTACAGTGTGTAATGTAATCTCTGGGGTACAGTGAGTAATATAATATCTGGGGTATGGTGTAGTGTAATCTCTGGGGTACAGTGAGAATTGTAATCTCTGGGGTATGGTGTAATGTCTGGGGTACAGTGAGCAATGTAATTCATTTCTAGGGTTCAGTGTGTAATATAATACATTCTTGGGGAAAAGTGAATTATATTATTTCTTGAATACGATGTGCAATTAATTTGTAAGGTACAATTAGTAATGTATATAATTTCTGTGGCTACCATGTATAATATAATTGCAGTTTGTACAGCATTTCTTTTTTCAGATATATCGAATGCTTTAAGGGGATGTCTCACTACATTGATTCATCTCACCTCAGTCCTGTTTTCTTGTTTTCATTTTGAATTCAGGGGCATGTTTACTGGCTACCACTAGGCTGCAGTAGAAGCCAGGTAGGTAGCTATAGCAACCAGTGCTGGCAGCCTATCAGGAGAGACCAAACAGGTCTGTAGCTATAGCGACTAGTGCTGGCAGCCTATCAAGAGAGATAGAACAGGTCTGTAGCTATAGCAACCAGTGCTGGCAGCCTATCAGGAGAGATTGAACAGGTCTGTAGCTATAGCGACCAGTGATGACAGTCTATCAGGATGGATGGAACAGGTCTGTAGCTATAGCGACCAGTGCTGGCAGCCTATCAAGAGAGATCAAACAGATCTGTAGTTATAGCCACCAGTACTGGCAGCCTATCATGAGAGATTGAACAGGTCTGTAGCTATAGCAACCTGAGGAGCTGATGCAGCCCATACAAGAGGGGATATTTAGGAATAGGTAGGACAGTGTTAATGGACACATATTGCAAAGTGACTTGTTTTTTTCAATATCTTCAATATAAAAAGCAGCAATCCCTGTAGTAAGACAACCCTTTTAACTCCAAGGATTTAGCCCAGGGGGTCTTTACAGACCTTGCTCTCATGGTTCCTACATATCTGTAACACAAAACCATAGTACTCTGCGTCCATGCTAAAACTTGTTTGGCAAGAAATAGAAAAATCAGGATGGAAGGAGGCTCTTTAGCTTTGGAAAGTTACAGTTGGTACGGAAAGTATTCAGACACCTTTAAATTTTTCACTCTTTGTTTCATTGCAGACATTTGGTAAGATAAAAAAAATGAACTTTTTTTGCTCATTAATGTACACTCTGCACCCACCATCTTGAAAGAAAAAAACATAAATGTAGATATTTTTGCTAATTTATTAAACAAGAAAAACTGAACATCAATGGTTTTAAAAGGGTTTTGTATCGCTACAAAAAATTTGTTAGTTAGGGCCAGTAAAATTAACATTTTTGTAATTGGGTTGCATTCCTCAGTCCCTTGGTTTAGCAGTATGAGTTTTTGTAAATCTGTGTTTAGTCTGCGTTGCGGGTCGGACACGCCCCCTGATGGTTCCCCCCCTAGACACCCCCCCTGCACTGGATTGGTGGTGCTTTTCTTTTTACCCTGTTGGAATACACCCTAGCAGGAAACGCCACGCTCCCGCGCTGGATTGGCTGCCTGCACACTCGGGGGCAATGTATGAATCCCCCGGGTCGGGGCGCACCTTTCCCCAGTTTTATGTTTTATGTCGGCGGGGGCGCGCTCTAATAAATGTAAAGCCCCCGCGCCTCGCCAGTGTTTAGGGCAGTGGGGGTCCGAGCCGCGTGCGGGGCTGGCCTATGATTCGGCGCCGGAGGAGTGGGGTCATACATGCGGGAAAAAAAGCCCCGCCGCGGTGGCCATGTGTTAGGCCGCAGTGCGGGGTTTTAGGGCAGCCCCGGGGCTGCGCCTAGTTCCCCAAAAGGGGGGTAGCGCACTCATACATGCGGGGAAAAGTTCCGGGCCCTCCCCCCAGTGTGTGTGGGGCACAGTGCGGGGGACTGGGCGCGTGCGGGACTTAGGCGCCGTGGGGGATGCCCGAAAAACAGTTCGATGGAGACAGGCTGGAACACGAGAAATCACCCACAGTGGGTGGGGAGTATGAATCAAAAATTGGCCTTTTAAAGGCGTTCAACATTCTCGGGAAAAGAGCTGAAACCTAAAAAAAAAAAAAAATACATAAAAAAAATCATTTCCCAATTCCTAATTAAATTAGGTATTGGAAATTCCCGGGAAATACAGTAAAAAATTTAAAAGCTTTTCTGTTGGTTGGCATAAACCGCAATCAGAATAGGGCAACGTGAACCATTAAAACCTATGGGGAAGTTAGACCAATCAGAATCCACGGGGGATAGTTCAA
The DNA here is from genome assembly GCA_025379985.1 of Phyllomedusa bahiana. Taxonomy (NCBI): domain Eukaryota; kingdom Metazoa; phylum Chordata; class Amphibia; order Anura; family Hylidae; genus Phyllomedusa; species Phyllomedusa bahiana. The sequence goes on from JAODAL010030552.1 coordinate 30,093, forward strand.
AATACAGAAAAAAATGCTGAAAAGAGTGATTTTAAGTCCCGGGGATTGGCTAGCTACCCAACAGAAAGGGCGACGGGAACCATTCTAGTATGGAAAATTTAGATCAATCAGAACCCCAGGGGGACAGTTCAAATACAGTAAAATGCAAAAAGAGTGATTGGTGAGTAGCGGGGGCTGGCTGCTCACCCCAATCAGAGCGGAGCTACTTCCCCCTTTATAGTCATGGAGAGATCGGCGCTCTGAAATCTCGGCACTCCCCCCGGTGCGGCATGAAGTATTAATCAAAAAAATTTTTTTTTAAAAGTGAAAAACTTATCAATAAGACCCGAACCCTTTTTACAAATAAAGAGTTAAAAACGCGAAAAACGCTTTTTGCCGCCGAGACGGTGCTAATAGGGAATTGAAATAGAGAGAACCCGGGGAAATACAGAATTTCAAATTGTTTAAGCTATTCCCCATTAGCCCAATAGTTGGGACGACAATGTCCCATTTTAACCTAGGAGGGAATTGCCCAATCAGAATAGGAGCGCAAATGTCCATTATATCCTAGGAGAAAATTGCCAAAAAATATTCAAAGGTGGGGCAGTTCAAAAAACAGTAAAAAAGCAGAAAACGAGCTGATTGGTTGAAGCGGCGGGGGCTCGTCCAGCTTAGCCAATCAGAGCGCGAGCTACTTTCTCATAGAGTTCTATGGGGAAAAGAAATTCTGAGCGCGCTCTGTGATTGGCTAAGTTAAACGGGGCGCCGTTATTTGGACCAATGGGAGAGCGAGCGACGCCCCTAGGGGGTTTTTCAAATGCAATCTGAAATCAAACTGTACACGGCCGAAATCAAATTATAAGACTACAGAAGTGGTCCTGATGTGTATATAAAATGAATAATAATATGGGGGTAATGAAAAAAAAATATTAAATCAATAAAATCATGTTTATTTCTTTATTTTCGTTAGCCAAGGATCAATAGTATGGGTGGCAACGAAAAATAAAGAAATAAACATGATTTTATTGATGAAATATTTTTTTTTCGTTACCCCATATTATCATTAGTTTTATATACACATCGGGACAACTTCTGTAGTGTTATAATTTGATTTCGGCCATGTCATTTTTATTTCAGATTGCATTAGAAAACCCTTTGGGACCCATCGCTCGCTCTCCCTTTGGTCCAAATAACGGCGCCTCATTTAACTTAGCCAATCACAGAGCGCGCTCAGAATTTCTTTTCCCCATAGAAACTCTTGAGAAAGTAGCTGCGCTCTGATTGGCTAAGCTGGAAGAGCCCCGCCGCTTCAACCAATCAGCTCGTTTCTGCATTTTTACTGTATTTTGAACTTGTCCGCCTTTGAATCGTTTGGGTCAATTTTTCTCCATAGGATATAATGGACATTGTCGCTCCTATTCTGATTGGTCAATTCTCTACCATAGGTTATAATGGAACACTGTCGCTCCTATTTGATTGGCTGGTTTATGCCGACCACTGAGAATATCTTAAACAATTTGAATTACTGTATTTCCCGGCAATTCTCTCTATTGCAATTCCCTATGTAGCGCCGGTCTCGGCGACAAACGCGTTGTTCGGGTTTTTAACTGTTTTATTTGTAAAGAAGGGGTCGGCTCTTTCTGATAATGTTTTACATTTAATAAAAATAATATTTTTGATTAATTTCTTCATGCTGCACGGCGCTGAGCGCCGAGATTTTTAGTGCGCCCATCCTCTCCATAGACTATAATGGGAGAATTGCTCGCGCTCTGATTGGCTGGGATAGCCAAGCACCCGCTAGCTCAGCCAAATCAGCTCTTTTTTGTCTTTTTACTGTTTTTTGAATTATCCCGCCGTGGATTCTTTTTGGTCAATCCTTCTCCATTGGTTTTAATGGTTCACTGTCGCACCTATTCTGATTGGCCCGGGTTTTTGCCGACCAATGAGAATAGGTTTCAGAAATTTTAATTACTGTATTTCCCGGCAATTTACAATATCATAATTCTTGATATTGCGCCGTTCTAGAGTTTTGGAAAGTGTTTTTTTTTTTTTTATTATGTTAATTTTTTACGTTCAGCTCTTTTCTGACACTGTTTTCCGCCTTTATAAAGGCGATTTTTTTCGGAATCATACTCCCGCTGCAACGGAGCGGAGCGCCCAGATTTTCTGTCACGATCTTAATCTGCTTCCTCGCATGTTCGGATCCCGCTTCACTTCGCCTCGGCTGGAGGATTTAGACCAAAAAAAAACCCGTCTGCCTGTCGGAGCTCCCGGGCCCCTGCATGCGCCTCGCTTTCCCGCTCCCCAAAATCGTCATGCCTGGGGGTTTCGGCGCCCCGCCCCCCGCCCCGGGAAACCCTACCCCGACCACCCGCGCCCACGCCCCCCCCTTTATGGGGGGCGCAGCTGAAAGGCAAACACTGCGCCAAACACTGACCCCTGCCCCGACAGGGGGTTGGGCCGGAGGCGCAGTATACGCCAAAAAACGGGCAAAAACCCCGAAAAAAAATTCGCCCTCTGTGTTTACCCCCCTCTGAGCGTTAAAATCAATAGTGAAAAAAGGGTGCTCCCTCTATACTCACCCCCCCCAGTTTGGGGTAATGATGGGGGCTGCTGCCTGTTTAAAGGGGCTTTCCCAAAGAGGTTGATTCACCTCCCACGGGCCCATCCTTAAGCTGCTACTTTGAAAAGAGGGGTTCGTTCCCAATCTAATGAAGCCCCGCCCCCTTTATGACATCATCTTTGTAGTGTATAACATAAGGATTCAACACGGTATTCGTCCCACTGTATGGGTGTAATGCTTAGCTGATCAGCTCTCAAGAAGGGGTTTAGAGTTCAAGCCCCATCAGTAGTGTTTTTTTTTATTTTTTTTTTTCAAATTGTACACATATGTATAGATTTGAAAAATTGTGTAGACACTTTTTTTATTTTATACCCCAAAGTCCCCAAAATAGTGCCCCTCCTTGCAGTAGACACACCAAGCACTTCCAAATTGTGAACAATGCAATACTCGGGGGGATTAATAAGGAATTATGTGCAAATTATATTTAGAGATTGCATATATCTTAGGCTCTCTACATATGTGTATAATTTTAGGGGGGGGGGGAAATACTCTGTGGGGACTAGAACTCCCAAACCTCCAAAGCTCTAAAAACTAAAAACCAGGGAAGTTAGTTTTTAAGTTGGCAGGGTCTTCTCTAAAAGGATTGCTTCTCTCCCCCCTTTTTTTACTCACATTTCACTGACACAACAGGATCTTTATTGAAGGTATTTCCTTGGTTGAGTAAAGATCTTGCCTGTTATCAGTACATTTGGTGAAAACCCCTAGAAAAGAATAAAACTGCTGGCTTTTAGTGAAAATTTTTGGGGGTAAACTAAGAGATATAACAGGTGCTTGCTGGAGCTTGTGGAGCCTGAAGGCTGCAGACATAAGCATGCAGGAAGCTACAGAGCTGTTATATCCAGACAACCTTCTGAATCCCCTGCTTCATAAAAAATGATGATGTCACAGTTCTTCAGTGAGGGAAGACACGCCTCCTGGGAGGAGAGGACACTCCTGCTGACAGGAGAGACACGCCCCTGGATTTCAAACTCAATCTGAGAGAATTAGCTGAAGAGCCCGAACAGTTCAAACGATAAAACTCCTTTAAGTATTCAGACCCTTTGCTGTGACACTCATATTTAACTCACATGCTGTCCATTTCCTTCTGATCCTCCTTGAGATGGTTCTGCTCTTTCATTAGAGTCCAGCTGTGTTTAATTAAACTGATTGGACTTTATTAGGAAAGGCACACACCTGTCTATATAAGATGTCACAGCTCACAGTGCATGTCAGAGCACATGAGAATCATGAGGTCTAACGATCTGCCCAAGGAGCTCAGAGACAGAATTGTGGCAAGGCACAGATCTGTCCAAGGTTACAAAAGAATTTCTGCAGCACTCAAGGTTCCTAAGAGCACAGTGGCCTCCATAATCCTTACATGAAAGAAGTTTGGGACGACCACAACTCTTCCTCGACCATCCAGCCAAACTAAGCAATCGTGGGAGAAGAGCCTTGGTGAGAGAGGTAAAGAAGAACCCCAAGGTCACTGTGGCTGAGCTCCAGAGATGCAGGAGGGAGATGGGAGAAAGTTCCACAAAGTCACCGATCACTACAGCCTCTAGCAGTCGGGGCTTTATGGCAGAGTGCGGCCGCTGGAAGCCTCCCCTCAGTGCAAGACATAGGAAAGCCGCAGATGGAAGCCTCTCCTCAGTGCAGGACATAGGAAAACCGCAGACGGAAGCCTCTCCTCAGTGCAGGACATAGGAAAGCCGCAGACGGAAGCCTCTCCTCAGTGCAAGACACATGAAGGCCGCAGACGGAAGCCTCTCCTCAGTGCAAGACATAGGAAAGCCGCAGACAGTTTGCAAAAAAACACATGAAGGATCCCAGACTATGAGAAATAAGATTCTCTGCTCTGATGAGACAAAGAATGAACTTTTTGGTGTTAATTCTAAGTGGTGGAGAAAACCAGGCCCTGCTCATCACCTGCCCAATACAATCCCAACAGTGAAACATGGTGGTGGCCGCATCATGCGATGGGGACAGGGACAGGATGACTGATTGCAATTGAAGGAAAGATGAATGTGGCCAAGTACAGAGATATCCTGGATTAAAACCTCTTCCAGACGCTCTGGACCTCAGACTGGGCCGAAGGTTCTTCTTCCAACAAGACAATGACCCTAAGCACACAGCTAAAATAACAACGCAGCGGCTTCAGAACAACTCTGTGACCATTCCTGACCGGCCCAGCCAGAGCCCTGACCTAAACCCAACTGAGCATCTCTGGAGAGACTTGAAAATGGAGTCCACCAACGTTCACCATCCAACCTGAGGGAACTGGAGAGGATCTGCAAGGAAGAACGGCAGAGGATCCCCAAATCCAGGGGTGAAAAACTTGTTGCAACATTCCCAAGAAGACTCATGGCTGTACTAGCTCAAAAGGGGCTTCTACTCATTACTGAGCAAAGGGTCTGAATACTTATGACCATGTGATATTTCAGTTTTTCTTGTTTAATAAATTTGCAAAAATATCTACATTTCTGTTTTTTTTTCCTTCCAAGATGGGAGGGGGGAGAAAAAAAATGAGCAAAAAAATTAACTTTTTGGATCTTACCAAACAGCTGCAATGAGAGAAAGAGTGAAAAATGTAAAGGTGTCTGAATACTTTCCGTACCCACTGTAGATAGAGGGATGATTAGTGATATAATGCTGGTTGGCTGAATGTAGTTGGGTCGTTTAAGAGGTTATACAAGAACATGACAACTTTCTTCCAGAATCAACACCAGGACTGTTAATATATTGTGAGTTGTTTTTGCAGCACAGTTCCATGTACTTCAGTAGGACAAGTGAGGCTCTGTTTTTGTAGAAAAGCAGCCATGTCCTATCTAATTATACTTAGTTGATATGATTGTGCTGGGACTTCCTGCTGAGAGAGGGGAAGAGAGGGCTGCTTCATTGACAATCCATGGGCTGCTTAAGGGATTAACTAGGGCAAACCCAGCTGAATAGGCCATCAATTGTCCAGACCATGAGCACACCAAGTGTTAACATTACCTAAAAGATTTCCTGCCAGGAGTAGCAGACAATGTAGCCGATGTTTTCTGTCATGGTAAATTGAGGTGCCAAGAATAGAATCCAGCTAAACAGGCACAGAAAGAAATAACTTTATAAAGGCAGGCAGTGAAGTAAGCTGAGACACATTATCCCAACATGGAAACTCTTATCTGTGTCAGATCCATGGCAGTAATGATTTGCCTGGCTGCCACTCCAATGGTTCAATTGCTAATTATGTTCTGTTTTGTTTCAACCATTGAGGTTATTTTGTTTGACCACTCGCCCTCGGGATGTTGTAAAATTAAGCTCACTGAGCAGAGATAAAACAGATTAAAAAGCCATCTCCATGCTAAAAAAAACAAACTAGAAAACATCACATGTGAAATGAGACGCCTCGGGGGTTTGCATTAGGAAAGAATATTTTAATTGATTTGGAATTGAAACCTTAGAATATTTAAACTTTTTTTTTTATTAAGTTTTGCCTAAAGACAGCTGAGACGGCGATATGAGGTCCAGGTAATGTGCACGAACTTTAACCCCTCAGTGTTGTTCAAACACAGCTTGCCACAAGCCTGGAGGGGGGTAATTACAGATGTAGCAGACGGTGGTCTGACATTTTAGAGGGTTTTTTGTTATATATAACAAAAAAATTATCTTTTTTCAGATCTAATGCATCAACAATAGAAAATTAAAGAGAACCTGTCACATAGGTTATGCTCCCCTTGCTGAGGACAGCACAGTGACAGACCTACTGTTTCCAGCGCTGTGTCCCTTATTCTGTAAGAGGCAACAGTTTTAGAGCATTTACCCCTCAAATCTTTTTCATGAGTAGGTGTTAGCCCCGCCCAATAAAGGCTAGCCCCGCCCACTGACAGCAGTTATTCACAGATTTCTACCTATTCAAAGTAATAGGTTTATCAGTTGATGTGGGTGGGGCTAGTCTCCGATTGGCCGGGTTTGAAAAATACTGACTCTTTTAGCATTAAATACACGAAAACTACAGCATCTTACAGAATAAGGGACACAGGGCTGGAAACAGCAGGTCTGAAACTGGCTTGTGCTGCCCTCAGCAAGGAGGGCATAACCTATGGGACAGGTTCTTTTTAAACAACTTTGCATATAGCCTTAAAGGGGTTGTCCAGTGATAAAATAAAATGAAAAATTAAATCATATCTGCCACTATTAAGCACTTCTGTAATTTACTTTTATTACAGGCGTTTTCTAAGATTTTTGGAAACCCTCGGATCAGTAGTTCTCTCCTATCTCAATACCCAGGAAGCAGCTCTCTGTCGAGCCCAGGAGTTTAGGTGACAAAATAGGTGTGGCTTTTTAGGGTAATCTTTGAAGCCAAACCCCTTTGGTCCTGGATTCCGAGGCCTTAGGAAGGGAAGGGGTGTGCAGTAAGGCTCTGTGCCCGCCTTCTCTTCCTCCATCACTGCTGGGACCTGCTGCCACAGAGTGTGCTGCTTGTTCCAGTAAAAATATGACCACAATGGTCATGCTGACAATGCCATCGTCCTGACTGACAGTTTTGGTGGCACCTTCAAAACTGTCAAGGATGGTGCAGAGATCCTTCACCTTTCTCCGCTCTTTGGGTCAAAAACCCGAGGTCCGCCCCGTGCTTGTCAGGCCATGTGCCCTTCATATCGTAATGGCATTACGCTGCTGCCACAATGCTGGGTTTTTGGGGGGGAAATTTCCCAGGTGTTGCCACATCACATATCAGATGGTTGAGGGGGAGGCCCAGAGCCCTGCAACGCGCCAGTCTGCAGAAGAAGAATGGATAACGTAAGTGTCACCAAAAGACTCAGCAGACATAAAGACCCAGGGTGGTTGGAAATTTTGCACAACCAGCTTCATGCGTGTGCCGGAAGGGATGTGCGTAGTCTCCCATCCAAAAAAAAAAAAAAAAAAAAAGGGGGCGGCCCAGGAGATTTCTCCAGTTTACACACCCCTTTCCCGGGTGCCAGGTTCTTAGCCCCCCCACTGGTCGATTGGTGGGCCAGACCCACCCACAGCTTTTGCCCTGTGTGTTGGGGTTCCAAAGACAGATTATTTGAGGCGACGTGGTTTCTCTTGGCATGTGTCTACCGTCGAGGTTGGGGATCTTGTTTTGTTCCCTGCGGTGTGGAAGAGTGCCCAAGGGGGCCCGAGCCTATCCCAGGGCACTGTCACCCACCAAACCCCCAGTGAGCAGTCAGTGGATGTAAAAAACCTTTGCCGTGCTTACTAGTCCTGTGTCTGACTGAGATGAAAGGTATTTACCGCACCAAAAAGTGATGCAAAAGAATTAATTTTTTCTACCCGGCTCCAGAATTTATGTACAAAAAAGGTCAAAAGAATGACGTTTCGGTCAAATTAGAAAGGGTTAATTTGACCGAAACGTCATGTCTGTTTGAGTCACATATTTTGTCATAAATTCTGGAGCCTGTGGATAGAATAAATTAATTATTTTGCATCACTTCCTGTGTGCGGTCATTCATCCTTTTTGTTGTTGATGGTGAAATTACATTCACCTATTTTGACCAGCACCACATCACGGACTACGAATGTTGAGTGCCACCCCATATTATTATTATTCTTATTATTTATTTTAGAGCGCCATTAATTCCAGGGCGCTGTACATTTAAGGGGAATTACATACATAACAAATATTGAACAAATACAATGGGGGGACAAAATGACTAGTAACTGAAACAGAGAGGAAAGAGGACCCTGCCCGCGAGGGCTTACAATCTACAAGGAAAAAGGGGGAGAGGACAGAAGGTGTGGGGCAGACATGCTTCCGGGCCGGTGTAGTGGTGGTGGGGTTGTGTGGGTGTAGGCTATCCTGAAGAGATGGGTTTTCAGGTTGCTTTTGAAACTGGTGAAATTTGGGGGGAGAGTCTGATGTTTTGGTTAAGGAGTTCCAGAGTGTGGGTGAAGCACGGGAGAAGTCTTGGAGACGGTTATGTGAGGAGCTTATGAGGGGGAGCGAGGAGTAGGTCCTGTGGGAGCGGAGATTGCGTGAGGGAAGGTAATCTGGAAATTAGGGCAGAGATGTATGGAGGGGAGAGGTTATGGAGAGCCTTGAGGTCAGGGTTAGTAATTTGAACTGATTCGTTGGGCAATGGGTACCCCAGTGAAGGGATTGGCAGAGGGGAGAGAAAGAGGAGTAGCGGGGGAGAGAGGTGAATCGACGGGCAGTAGAGTTTAGGATGGATTTGAGGGGAGCGAGGGTGCTAACTGGGAGGCCAAGAGAAGGATGTTGCAGTAGTCAAGGCGGGAAATGACGAGGGCGTGGACTAGTGGTTTTAGTAGTGTCAGAGTTGAGGATGGGCGAATGCGTGAAATATTTTTCAGGTGGAGGCGACAGGCAGGGTGAGGGCTTGGATGTGTGGTTTGAAGGATAAAGAGGAGTCAAAGGTTATCCAAGGCAGCGGACTTGTGGAGCTGGTGAGAGGGTTTTGGCCATTAACAGTGATAGAGAGATCAGGTGGAGGGGTAGAGAGGGACGGTGGAAAGATGATGAATTTGTTTTATCTACATTTAGTTTTAAGCGATGGGAGGAGAAGAAGGAGGAAATGGATGATAGGATTTTGGGATCGGGAGGAAGGGCGTTAATGTCAGGACGGAGATATAAAACTGGGTGTCGTCCACATACAGGTGGTAGTTAAAACCATGCGGGCTATGAGTGACCCAGACCAAGGTGTAGTCGAGAAGAGGAGTGGGCCCAGGACAGACCCCCGTGGGACACAACAGAGAGCGGGTGGGAGGAGGAGGTGGTGCAGGAGTGAGAGACACCGAGTGTCCGTTCAGAGAGGTATGAAGAGATCCCGGAGAGGGCCAGGTCCGTGATGCGAGGGAGGAGAGGATTTGTAGCAGGATGGAGTGGTGACAGTGTCAAAGGCAGAGGAAGGTCTAGGAGAAGGACGGAGTAGTGGCGTGAGGGTTTAGCAGTTACTAGGTCGTTGGTGACCTTGGTTAGGGCAGTTTCAGTGGAGTGGTTGGGTCGGAAGCCTGATTGGAGTGGGTCAAGGAGAGAGTTGGAGGGGGTGGGAGGACAGTGAAAATAGAAGTGCTGCTCGATATTATTACAATCTGTACTGGGATGGCTTTGCGGCACGTGCAGCCAAAGGTGGAGATTTTTTCTGCAATGTGGCTGGCCAGGGCAGGGCGGCTTTTGGAAAATAAATGCCTGCGTGGCATCTGAATTGGGGGTAGGCCAGGGCCCTACGTGGCGGAACCCCTCTGTGTCCCCGGTGGAATGGACACAATGCGACATTTGGCTTTTGGTTTGGGGGGGGTTTGGGGGGAAAGCTTTTTTGTCCAAACCTGGTACCGAAGATGGGGTGGGCTGCGGTGCTGTTTTTGGTGAGGGCAGACTGGTGGAAGGTGTAGACTGTGTTGGGTGGTGGGAATTGGCCGATAAGTTGGGATGGGGATGGTGTTTCTAAGCTGCTCTGGCCTCAGCGCAGAGGACCCCTTTGGGCTTGGAAATGGTGGAGGGGAGGAAGATGTCAAGTGGTTGTAGCCAGGCCTGTGTGGCCTTTTTTTTCCAAGTGGGTCTTCCACCAATTCTGCTTTTAAAGCATGTTTCCTGTTCATGCTGTGGTGTTTAAACTTTTATATTATTTCCAGATGATGGTTTAAGCAATTGGGATATGACATACTCTGAAATCTGGGCTTGTTTTAAAAAGTCGCAGATTCCCGGGCCCTGGCCCTCTTTGAGGGTTTGAAAACCTGTGCGATGTTGCCATCCCACACTGACCCGGTCATGGGGGTTGTGCGACCCCCCTTCCCCCTTTTTGAGGCCGGACCGCAGTGCCCCAAAAATTCCCCTCCCCCCTCGTGAGGATGAATTGGCAGGCTGCTGAAAAGCCCATGTTGGATTGCTTCACCCATCCATATCATAACAGGTGACTTTGCCCCTTACCGTTACTTCTCATGCGCTGCAGAACCCACAGGCCTGTGAGGCCCCGTGTGCTTGCTATTTTGTTGGGGGCCCGTTCCTTCTCCGCCCTTGGACATCAGTGATAGGTGTCAGGAGAAAAAATCTCCTTTTTGGGCTCTTGATCTTACAAACCCCGGTTTATGCCCTGTTTTTTCCCCAACCCCCTAACCTGCTACCCCTCCAGAAACAGGCCCAGCCATCTGACACGTTTCCCTTGGCTCTCATATGGCGGCCCCCCCACTTCCCAACCCCCAGCCCTGAGCGGCCCCGGGGGAGGAGTTGGCATATTCTTCTCCACACGCACCCCCAGGTCCTTCCTCCTGCATCCTACTCATTTCCCTCCTTTGAGGTCCACCCTCGACTTTTTTTGCCTTTTCCCTCCGATTCGGGGTTGTACAGACCCCCGGTCACCCCCAGTTTTGGATTTTTTGTGCCTGGCTCCTAAATTTCCCCCTTATAAAATACCACTTTTCATGGGTGATTTTAACATCCTATTGATACCCCTGTCCCCCTCTCCTCTCAGACCCTTTCACCTCTTCTTTTCCCCTCCGCAGTTTATAACTCTCCCCCCCACAAGGAGGGGGAATCTCGGATTGGTTTCTGTAACGTTCCTCAATCTCAAACTTTAATAATTCCCCTTCACTCTCTTGATCACAATCTTTTTTCCCCTTCCTTTTTATAATTCTCCCATTTTGGGAACCCCTGCCTTTTCTCCCATTAAAAATTCCCAAACTCCATGAACATCGGGAAATTCACAGTCGCATACAGTCCCCCTTCCCCCCCAATTCTCCCCCCTCCCTTGCCCTGGCGTCCAAAAAATTTAAAATGAAATTTTCCCCCCCCTTGACACTTTGGACCGCTTACACCCCGCACACCGGGAGTCGGACCCCCACAGCCATGGCAACGCCTTGACTCGATCGCAGCGATTTTTAGATGTGGGAGCGTTGTGGAGGAAGTCAAAGCTACCTGCAGACTTTTCCACTAAAATTTACGTGGGATTATCAAACTGCCCTTCACGCGCCCCAAAAAATTTTCCCTCCCTCATCGAAACCCTTACACAAAACCCTAAACGCGTTTGACACCATCCATCCTTCTCAGGCTAAAGCTCGGCCCGGTCTCTGACCCTGCTGAAGCTGGCATCACTTCAAGAAAATTGAAAAAACCCGGCAAAACTTTCCCATCTAAACCCCCAAAGCAGCACCCTTTGGCCCCTCCCCCCCATCCCAGCCTACTCTCGCTCTTGAGACAACAGAAGAAGAAGTGCCCAGGCTTCTGTGTCTGTGGCCCCCACCCCTGCTCTAGTGCCCCCATTCCCTCCCCCCTTGCCCAGTTATTTCCGCTTCTTTCCCCCCCCACAAAAACGCAATCTGAAACCCCCCTCTCTTCCCTGGGATTTCCATTTTCCTTTAAAGCTATTATAACCCCTTACTAAAAAACCCCTCTTGGACCACCCTGCGCTGTAAATCCCGACCGTTCTAACCTGCCCTTCTCCCCCAAACTCCGGAACGCTTGGTTACTCTCGCCTAATCGTTTTCTCTGCTAACGCCTTTTTTCCCTTGCATCGGTTTCGTCTTTACCCCCACAAAAACTGTCAAACAAAAGTCTCCAAGATCTCCTAACGAAAAAAATTCAGGGAAAATTACTTTGTGGCTTTTTGGGTTTTCCCTTCTGAAATTTGACATGTTGATCACCAATTTTCCCTCAGTGTCAGCACATTGGCCCCAGGCACGCTCCCCTTTGGGTTTTCTTCTTACCTTTCTAACCGCTCTTCAGTTTCTTTTTGAGTTTTACCCCCTTTCCCTTCCTCTTGATGTGGGGGGTTCCTCGGGCCCATTCTTGGTCCCCCCCCTCTTCTTAATTTACACCCCCCAAGGGAAAAACCCATCGCAGATTTGGCTTCAGTACCATCTCTACCTGATGACACCCATTAACCCTCCTCCCCAGAAATCACTCCCGCTTGCTACAAAAAACCCGGCTGCCTGTCTGCTGTTCTAATCATGTCCTCCCGTATCTTTTAAATAAAACCCCACTAAAATAAATTTAGTCATCCCCCCATTCTAACGACCTTTCCCTGCCTTTTGTTCAGTGTGTGACCCCCATAACTCCCAGGCAGCGGCCCCCTGTCTTGGGGTTATACTAGATTCGATCTGTCCCTTTATACCATTATCAATCCCTTCCCGTCCTGTCACCCGCACTCAAAAAAATCTTTGAATCCGTCCTTTTCTCACTGTGGAACAACTCAAATTTTGTTGCTCTTTTCTTTGTCTGATACGTAAATTTGCTTATCGGTTTCCCTTTTTGTGCAAATCTTTCTCCCAAATTTTCCGAAGCAGGCCAGGCTTGTTTTTTTCCGCCGCTTATGATGCTTACCCTGTGTCAGTACTGCATGGTTGCCATCCCTAGGTACAAATAAAAATATCACTCTCATCATAAAACTCCCACAATGTGCTCTCCCCACATTCCCTCCCATCTCTGTCTACCCCCCAAAACTCGCTTCTGCTTGCTGATGTATCAGGTTACATCTTCAATATGAACCCCCTTGCCCGTCTCCAAGATTACCGTGCGGCACCCGTTCTCTAGAAAGCTACGGGGGTCAGGCCCCGGAAATCTCATAGTTTAAAAGGGCCCTTTGAATTTTTTCTCAGTCTGGCCTACCAGAATCCTAATGCTAAACCCCTCTCCCCCCCCATCCCCAGGCACTATTATTTTCGCATTAACTGTATATAGTGTTTTAGAGGGGGGCAGGATATCCTTCTAGTAAAAAAACCCCAATTATGTAAAGGTGGACATTGTAAATCTAGCTTTTGCCTTCGTTCCCCCCGTACAAACCCAATGATTGTAAGCTTTGCGAGCAGAGCCTCACCTTGTGTTCATCTGTAAGTACTTTTAAAGGAATGTCTGTAGTTTCCCTCCCAAAATTTTAAATGTGCGGAATATGTTGGCGCTTAAAAATAAAGTTTTTATTATTATTATTATTATTATTTTGAAATGCTTTTGACCCCAACTGATTGTGTATAAAGTGGTCTTTAGGGAAAAAGGATTATATTGAGTGGGGTTATTTGGGGACTTCGGCCCCGTTTTTCCTAAGATTGAATGTGATGATGTGAAATTTGTAGTTGTGACAGAGGGAAAAGGGGGTGAAACCATTGGATGAGGTTTGTTTAAATGAAAAACAGATTGAGCCATTTCAGTAATGAGAAGCACAGGGAACTAAAAAGTAAAGAAGACTGACGGTCCGCGAAGACGATGTGTCGTTTCGTGTTGTTGGGGCACTGGACAAAAAGATAATAAAAATTTTAAAAGGTAAAGATTTTTAAACTGCAAAACTGAAAATTTTCTTCAATCCCAAAATTTTTCGCAAGAAACAAAATTAGAAAAGTTTTTTCTTTGGGAGATTTGTTAAAGGTTTTTTATGGAAGAACTTACCGCAAAATGGAAAACTGAACTTTTTCTTCAAACCCCAAAAATTTGCAGAAGCAAAAACTATTTGAAAAAGATTTCTATCATTGGGAAAATTTTCTATGGGTTTTTTGCAGTAGCTGTACCCCCAAAAAAATGGAAAAATTTTCTTTTTGGGCACTCATTAAAAATTTTCGAACCAAAATATTTGAAAAACGATTTTTTTTCTTGAGATTTGCTGGTGGTGTCTTCTGCAGTAGCTGTACCACAAAAAGGAGAAAAGAATTTTTTGGGGATCAGAATAAAGATGGGAAAAATGCAGCAGTAAAACAAAATCCCCAAAAAATTGTGGGCTATGATTCCCTAAGCCTGCTGCCCCCCCCCCCAAAATAATTTAACTAACAGTTTTCCCGTCTAAAAATGTGAGAGTGTGCACGCTGAAGAAGCAGACGAGAGGTGCTTCGTACAGAGAGTGAACTTGAAATGGCGTTCACCAGGAAATACAGTGAAATATATATAACAGTCATGTGATTTTAGCAGCCAATGAGATTCCTACACCCTCAGCGATGACGTTTGTGACACTTCTCTGTGCTGTGCATTGATTGGATGGCTGCCAAAAGTGCAGGAAGCAGCAAAAAGTGAAACTAAAAATGGAGCGTCGAGTGGACATCTCGATCTCAAATTTTTCTCGAACGAACCGCAAAAAGCTTGGTTCTGCTCCAGTTCTAAAAATTTTAGAAGTTCAACTCAAACTTAACTTTCCCCGAACCGTTTGATCAACAGTACTTATAATAATTATAGGATAACACATCTGTGGCTATGCTGTAAGGATCACAGTGACTGCAGGGAATGAGCAGAGCAGAATGGTATCATCACGTTTAGTATTTTTTGTTTTAATTATTTATTATTATTTTTAGAATTTTTTCACTATTACTTTATTATTATTATTTTTATTATTTCACTACTATTATAATTATTTAATTATTATTCATTATTATTACTGCCATCTTTATTATTATTATTATCTCTATTTGTATTATTTTTTACTATTATTTAATTATAATTTCACTATAATTATTATTTTTTATTACTATTATTATTCATTTATATCACTACTATTATTTATCATTTTTATCATAGTTAATATTTTTTCATTATTATAATATTGTCATTTGTTTTTAATCGTATTTATTTTCTTATTTATGTTATGTTATTATTATTATTATTATCATTACAAAGATTTTTATAAATATTATTATTAACCATTATTATTTAATATTCTATTATTTATAATTATGAGCCTTATTACTTATTATTATTTCTGCCAATAGTATTTTTTACCATTATTATTTTGGAATTATTGTAACTGTTATTTTTTGTCAATATTCTTTTTTGATTTTTTTTAATTATTATTCTTTATTATTATTATTCATTTAGTATTATTATCATTGTTATTATTTTTGCCATTAGTATTTATTATTATTATTATTATATTTTAAAATTATTGGTACTATGATTTTTGTCATTTTTTATTTTTTTTTCAATTATTATTCTTTATTATTTATTATTATTATTATTATTATTATTATTATTTAGCATTATTAGCATTGTTATTATTTTTGTCATTATTACTTTATTATTATTATTATTATTATCATCATCATCATCTTCTTTTTACTTTTTATGCTTTAAAGTATAGCAGGGTTTTGTTTGGTTGGGAATTTGGTCAATTTCCCTACATTTTTTCAATTTTTTTACACATATACTTGTTTTGGAAACCCCTGGGTACAGTAAAAAGTACTGATTTTTTTCAAGTTTCCTCAAAATTTTGTCCCAGTCCCAGCCCCATGTAAAGCAGGATCTGTTACACGACATCCTGGACCCAAGCCTGGCTCCATAGAACAGCAGACACATATAAAACGCTGACGCATTTCACAACCAAAAAAAATTGTCGCCGTGCCCCTCCCTTTCAGAAAAAATAAAAAAGTTTAAGTTTAACAAGCAGTTTATTTTGGATGATGGATAGTTTGCAGTGATCTTGAACAATTACGGGTTAGCTTGTTGAAATACCAATGATATCTGTGATAGTCACACAGGCTGGGGTTTAAAGAATGGAAAGAAGAACAAAACCCCTTTTTCTGAACCCTTTTTCTATTTAAATTTCAGTTGAAAAAAAAGTGCCTTTTGCTGGGAAACTGCCAAAAACTTCGGGGAAAGATTCAAAGATTGAAGGGGTTTTACCATGATGTAAATCCCAAAGGGGGCCCCCAAAAGGAAGGGGGGACAAGCAAAAACCCCAAAAATGCTGTTGTTGACGAAATTTCCCTTACGGGAAAATTATTAGACCCCTTTCAATTTTTTCACTTTTTCTTTGCAGCCCTTTGGGAAGATCAAAAAAGTTTTTTTTTTTTTTTTTTTCTGAATAATGTGCCTTGCCCCCTCCCAATCTTGAAAGGAAAAAAAAACAGAAAAAGTGATATTTTTGCAAATTTATTCAACAAGAAAAAATGAAAAATCACATGGTCTAAGTATTCAGACCCTTTGCTGTGACAACCCTATTTAATCACTGCTGCCCTTTCCCTTTTGATCCTTTTTGGTTTCTCCTTCATTGGAGTCGTGGCTTAATTAAAAAGATTGGGACTTGATGGGGAAAGGCACAACCTGTTATATAACCTTAAGCTCACAAAATGTAGAATTTTTGCAAATTTATTCAACAAGAAAAAAAATTAATATCCATGGGCATAAGTATTCGACCCTTTTTTCAGTATTTAGAGGAGCACCTTGAGCAGTACAGCATGAGTCTTTTGGGAAATGATGCAACAAGTTTTTCACCCCTAATATGGGATCCTTGCCCTTCTTCCTTCAGATCCTTCCCGTTCCCCCAGGGTTTGGTGGTAACGTTGGGGGACCCATTTTAAGCTCCCAAGATGCTCAGTCTGGTTTAGGTAGGGGTCTGGCTGGACCCCGCCAGGGGAAAGGGCACAGGTTGTTCTGAGTGCGCAAAAATTTTTTTGTAACCTTGGTCAACCCGTGCTTGCCACAATTCGTCCTTAGCTCCTTGGCTTCTTTCCTCATATTCTATGTGCTTGACTCACTGTGAGCGGAGGTCTATATAACAGGTGTGTTCCTTTCCCAGTAAGTAATCAGTTTAATTAAAACAGCTGGGTCCTGAAGGAAGGAACCATTCAAGGAGGTCAAAGGAAATGGATTGAGTGAGTTGAATATAGCGTCACGCAAAGGGTCGAATACTTATGACCGTATGATTTTAAATTTTTTGTTTAAAAAATTTGCAAAAAATTAATTTCTTTTTTTCTTTTTCTTTAAGATAGGGGGGGGGGGTCAGGTGGATTAATGTAAATGGAAAAAATTACTTTTGGTCTTACCCAAATGCTTGCAATGAAAAAAAGAGTGAAAAATTTAAAGGGGGTTTAAAAAAAATTTCCTACCCACTGTACCAAAAAGGCCAATATATATTATACGAGTTCAATAAATTTTTGGCCCCCTCTTGGGGCCCCTGGGGGGGCCTTTGCTCTGGGGTACCCCTTTGGTAAACGGAACAGCAAGTTGACACAGGATTCTCTTGAAGTCTGGCCTCCGCCAGCTTTATTCTTCAACACAGCAAAACATGTACAGCAAACAAAATAAATCCTAGTCTGTCCAGCCACTAACTAAACCATACTTGCCAACTTTTGAAAGTGGAAAAGCAGGAGATAGAAGGGGGCGGCGTGCGTACGTGGCAAAAAATTTGCATGGACACGCCCATCTTGTTGGTGTGTCACGACCCTTCAAAAAGTCACACCCACTCCACCTAACTGCATAATGGCTTTGGAAGAAAGCCAGGTAGATGCCCCCCCTCTAGCCAGGTATAATGCCCTTATAGTCAGGTAGTAGCCCCCTATAACCAGGTAGTGCCCCTTACAGGCAGGTAGATACCCCCTTGTAGCCAAGTAGATGCCCCCTTGCAGCCAAATAGATGTCCCCCTTGCGGCCAAGTAGAGCCCCCTTGTAGCCAAGTAGAGCCCCCTTTGTAGCCAGGTAGATGCCCCCTTTGTAGCCAGTAGAGCTCATTTTGTAGCCAGGTAGATGCCCCCTTTGTAGCCAAGTAGAGCCCCCTTGTAGCCAGGTGAGCCCCTTTGTAGCCAGGTAGATCCCCTCTGTAGTCAGGTAGATGCCGCCTTTGTAGGTAGGGAGATGCCCCCTTTGTAGCCAGGCAGATGCCCCCTTTGTAGTCAGGTAAATTCCCCCTTTGTTCTCAGGTAGATGCCCCCCTATAGCTAATAAAAAATAAAATAAAAAAAGCCACTTACTACCAGGGCCCCCTGCAGCAAGGCCAGCTCTGGACTTTCTCCGGCCGACGCCTCGCGTCGCAGGGGGAGTGAGTGCAGCCGCGCGTCACACCCCCTGCAACGCTGATCTGTAAGTACAGTGCACACGGGCGCTGTACATACAGGGGGAGAAGGGAGGAGGGGAACGATCCCTCCTGCCTCCTCCCCGCACAGTGATACCCGCCGGGCAGGTGAGCGGCAACTTTACCCGCCTGTAGGAACGGCCTGGCGGCGCCGGAGTGGCGTCCTGGCACCACTCTGGCGCCGCGGCCATTCAAAGAACCCCCACTGCCTGCTGGTGGCGGGAGGTTCGTCGACTCTGCCGGGGTGGCGGGGGTGACCCCCATTAGCGGGACCCCCCCGCCAAAAACGGGAGAGTTGGCATGTATGAACTAAACATACAGAGAGTCCCTCTCTAGCAGTGGTCTGGGTCTAATACCCAGCCCCACAAACATGTACTCACACTGTACAATTTAGTCCTTGGGTCTGGCTTCTCTCAAGCCTGGGGGGAAAGCACCCTGGATACTCTCCTAGGCATGGCCTGCACACATCCTCCACTGACTGTGAGCCACACTCCCCCTGATATACTGAAGACCAGGCTATTTAACAGACCGCTAAGGGTGCTTTCACACAGTGCGTTTTTGATGCGTTTTTTGTGCAGGAAGGCACAACAATTAATGCTGTACATTGTTGCACAAAAAACGCATGAAAAAAACCGCATCAAAAACGCACCAAAACCGCAGTGTGTGTAAAGCCCCCTAGGGTGGACAAGCATCTGGGGAACTTCCTAATTACCACCTGAGTAATTAACTCCTGGTTACCCTTGCCAGATGTGACTACCTCACTGACAACCAGCAACTTGGTAACCCATAGCTTGGAACTCAGCTGCTGCAGAACCTCTAGTGGCGGAGAAAGGCGATCTTCTAAGGTCGCATCGCCACAATATATACATAACTAACGCTTGTTTTGTGTATTTTCCTGTGCATGAACCAGATTATAAACTGAGCATTTATATGTACACACACAAAAGACCTTGTAAATGCTTACCAGCAGATATTCATCATGTCTATGAGATATCAGATACATCGATCTTATTGAAGGGGTTTTCTCGCTACAATGATTGGTTTCAAACAAATCGGAAATGGTAAATAAAGACTATTATCAAACACATTGCTGTTCTGATTTTGCTCCATTTAGAACAGTTCTTATTTCCTGCTTTTGTACAAAAGCTTCCCTAGGTTACCAACCACCTCTCTCTGCAGGGATGGTGATCTCACTCCTTGCTGTGTCTTATCAGCGGCACATGAGCTTGTATTAGTTTCTTACTGACAAATTTTAACCCTTTAGTGCTCTGTAGTCTTGTGTCCTGCTTTTTAAAACATTCCCTTATCAATGTTCCTCTAACAGGCCCAGCTAGGAATAGAAGAGCTGAAAAGTCATTTCCCAAAAAC
>JAODAL010030553.1:0-49775 GCA_025379985.1 Phyllomedusa bahiana
CAAAAACGGTTATTTTTTGGGGCACCTTTCAATTCACCTTGGTGAATATAGAATTGTTTTTTAAGATTTACGTGGATGCTCCCGTCAATGAAAAAAAGGGTGGGCAAAAAGTCAAAAAACCCACATAACTGTAAGTTTTCGTATAATAAACGGTTTTTTTTGAAACCTTTCAATTCCCCTGTGGTGAATTAGAATTGTTTTTTTTTTTTACTTGATGCTGCGTCAATGAACAAAGTGGGTGGCAAAAGTCAAAAAACACGAAAACTGTTATGTTTTCGTTAATAAAGGGGATTTTTTGCCCCTTTTCAATTCACCGGTGGTGAATATAGAATTGCTGTTTTAAGATTTACTTGGATGCTGCGTCAATGAACAAAGCTGGGTGCGCAAAAGTCAAAAAACAGGTAGCTGTTATTTTTTTCGTTTTTTAATAAACGGTATTTTTTGCCCCCTTTAAATTTTACCTGTGGTGAATATAGAATTGCTGTTTTAAGATTTACGGGGATCGGGTAAATGAACAAAGCTGGGTGTGCAATAGCAAAAAACATGAAACTGTTATTTTTTCGTATAATAAACGGTTTTTTTGCACCTTTAAATTTTCCCTGGGGGGAAAAGAATTGCTGTTTAAGATTTCGTGGATGCTGCGTCAATGAACAAAGCTGGGGTCGAAAAAGTAAAAAAAAAAGTAACGTAGTTTTGTATAATAAACGGTTTTTTTTGCCCCTTTTAAATTCCCCGGGGTGAATATAGAATTGCGTTTTAAGATTTACGTGGATGCGCGTAAATTGAACAAAGGGGGTTCGCAAAAGTAAAAAAAACAGCAAGTTATGTTTTTGTTTTGATACGTTTTTTTTTGGCAAAAAAAAAACCCTGTGTGCACAAGATTGTGGATTGTAATTTAACTGCAAGGTGGATATATAAACACAGTGGAATGGGTAAAATTGAAAAAAAACCCCGGTTGAAATGTAAAAAAAAGTGGATTTTTCCCACCTACAAAGAGACCTGCATTTACTAGAAATGAGTGTATCAATAAGTTCAGGCGCCCCAATACCCAAAAAATTTTTAAATAGAAAACTGTTAAAAAATGAAGATATTTCACTACAAGTCTACAAAAGCCCTTGGTAAATTTTTTTCCCGTGTTTTTTTTATAGATAGAGCTTTTTGGGTTTTCGCCCCGCGGGCCCCCCCCCCCCCCCCCCCCCCCCCCCCCCGCCCCCCCTGCCGTGAATTTACGGGGTAGATGCTGCTTTAAATTCCTAGCTAACTACAAAAAAATTGTTAAATCCCTAATCTAACTAAATTGGAAGGATCCAGAAATAGAGAGGTTTCTCTTGCAAAAAGACTAATTTCGCTGAGCTGTTTGGCCCCAGGGAGAGCCATTTTACCCTATGAGACCTGAGAGAAAAGAGGTGAAAGGAAAAGCGTTCTATGTAAAACAAGGGACGGATTTTTCCCGCCAATCGCAAAACCTTTCACATCCCCGTAAAGACGTTAACACATCTCACCCGCCTATCTGTAATCTGATTTGTGGCCCCCAAAATGACAGGAAGCGCCCAAAAAAGGGGCGATCTTAATGATGAGACAATTTTTAACCCTTTAAATTTTCGCATGATTAAAATTTGTACCATAAAAAACCCTTTCCCATTTAACTTTGCGAAAAAAGCTCAAAACCCATCACCCAACCCTTGATTTTTAAGCTTCGTAGTTGCCATAGTTTAGATCCCAGCAACTATCCTCAAATTCCCACATAAATTATCACCATTAACCAAAATTATTGGAAAATTTTCCCACCAATGCTTGGGGAAACCAAAAGGGGCTCTACTTGTTTCGTATAAAGGCAAAATATCTCTCCAGCCCTCCTCAGAGCTTAAAAAGCCTTCTTATCTTTGAGATCGAAATTACTTCCCTTATCTTAGAATAGTTCACTTTCTTCAGGAACAACCAACTTCTTCTTATAAAATCCTATCCCCAGTTCTTCCATTTCTTAGTTCCCCAAATCCTCAATAAAAAATCCACCAGACTCCTCTATGATATCCTCACTGATAACACAGTTTGTTAAAATTCCCAACATTCTAGCCCAGCAGAGAGTCTGATCTCACTCTTATTCCAAGTTCGAGTGGAAACCTGTAGTCTCATGGGCTCACAGATCTACAGTCTGCACTCATTTTGGAGATCACAAGGCATTATTGGAAAGGGGCTGAGGTGCCCACAGGGCCCTCTGTTGGATGTAACGAATCCTCAATTTGCTTTTGACCCACCGAGTCTTGAGAAAGCAAAAAGGATTTTAGCCACGCCAGTATCTCTCATCTGCAGACAACGCCGTTTCGGGATTTTTGTCCCTCTTCAGTACAGAGCAGAGCGATGCTGGCTGGCTGTGTGGGAGGCATCGAGTAGCTCAGGAAGGGAAGATCTCTACTTAGGGAGAGCACCGAACGAACGGCTTGTAGAGTTTGTTTTGCCTTTTCGCCCTACTTAGCATCTGCATATCACAAGGCATTTTGGGAAAGGGGCTGAGATGCCCACAGCGCCTTCTGTTGGATGTAACAAATCCTCAATTTGCTTTTGACCCACCGAGTCTTGAGAAAGCAAAAAGGATTTTAGCCACGCCAGTATCTCTCATCTGCAGACAACGCTGTTTTGGGATTTTTGTCTCTCTTCAGTGCAGAGCAGAGCAATACTGGCTGGCTGTGTGGGAGGCATCGAGTAGCTCAGGAAGGGAAGATCTCTCCTTAGGGAGAGCACCGAACGAACGGCTTGTAGAGTTTGTTTTGCCTTTTCGCCCTCTTCTTAGCATCTGCATATTACAAGGCATTATGGCAAAGGGGCTGAGACGCCCACAGCACCCTCTGTTGGATGTAACAAATCCTCAATTTGATTTTGACCCACCGAGTCTTGAGAAAGCAAAAAGGATTTTAGCCATGCCAGTATTTCTCATCTGCAAACAACGCTGTTTCAGCATTTTTGTCCCTCTTCAGTGCAGAGCAGAGTGATGCTGGCTGTGTGGGAGGCATATTGATCTTTAGAGCCTATAGAGAAAGCGTTTCCTTAAACTTTGTCTGTCATATCCGTGTACCGTACCTCTTGCCTCCATCCCTTGACCACAATCCTTGATGGCTGTCCTGACCTTACACTTGTCCCCGACAAGGTTATTTATTGTTTATTGCCCTCTTAACAGAAGGTGAAGCCATGTTGGTTTTAGTCGCCTATACTTGTTACCCATAGGAATATATTTTGCAATAAATTTCCCCAAAGTATATTTAAAGCTCCCCCATTTGGCTTCTATATCACTATTTGCTAATAGCTGCTCCCAGTCTAGGTCCTGTATTGTGTCCCTCAATAAGGAAAATTTGGCCCTTTTAAAATTAAATGTTTTTACCTTCCCGCTCTGTTTTGCTTTTTTCCAGTTTATGTTAAAATGAATTATATTGTGGTCACTGTTACCAAGATTTTCAGAAACCGTGACCGCTCCGACAAGTTCTGCTTTGTTAGAAATGACCAGATCCAACAGAGCATCACTTCTAGTGGGTTCCTCCACAAACTGCCCCATAAAATTATCCTCTAACAGATTGAGGAACTTCCTTCCCTTTTCAGTTGATGCAGAACCGTGACCCCAGTCAATGCCTGGGAAATTAAAGTCACCCATTATTATCACTGTACCTGCCTGTGCTGCCCACACCATTTGATTATGCACCTGTTCTTCTATCTCCTCAGTGATGTTCGGGGGTCTATAGATTACACCAAAAATAATGTTTTCTACATTAATCCTTCCTTGTATTTCCACCCACAATGTTTCCACATCATTAGCTACTCCGCCCTGTATTACCTCTTTCACATTTGCCTTCATATCACTCCTTACATACAGACACACTCCTCCTCCCCTCCTGTTCGCTCTGTCTTTCCTAAATAGATTAAAACCTTGAAGGTTGACCGCCCAATCATGTGAGGAGTCCAGCCATGTTTCAGCAATACCTACCACATCAATCAGCTCCTCTACAACTAGCGCCTCAAGTTCCCCCATTTTGGTTGCAAGACTTCTAGCATTTGTGAATAGACATTTTAAGTTCCCTTCCAGTTTTACACTTTCCGTCAACGGTTTGGGATTGTATCTAACATGTTCATTAGACGGCATGGGATCATACATTACCCGATCAGTAGACAGCATGGGATTAAACATTACCTGTTCAGATGACGGCATTCGATTAAACATCTCTCCTTCGGTAGATGGCATGGGATTATACATTACCCTTTCAGATGATGGCATGGGATTATACATTATACCTTTAGTGGACAGCATGTGATTATTTATTACACAATTAGTATATGGCATGAGATTACATGCGATATTGTATGTACCTATATCTTCAATGCTGGTTTGCAACACATGGATCTCCTTATCCACTGGTCTACTCCACCTCCCCCATTCCACTTCTCCACACGCCGATATAGTCTGCCCACTCTCTAACCTATCTACCCCATCATTTTCTATATTGTCCTCCCTCCTTATCCCTAGTTTAAATACTCCCGCACCCCTTCTAGAATTCTTTCCCCCAGCACAGCAGACAACCTTCCATTCAGGTGCAATTTATCTGTAGAAAACAGATTGTACCCCAATGAAAAATCAGCCCAGTGCTCTAAGAACCCAAACCCTTCTGTCCTACACCAAGACTTCAGCCATGCATTTAACTCTCTGAGCTCCCGCTGTCTTTCCTGACTAGCGCATGGCATCGGCAGTATTCCGGAGAACACAACCTTGGAGGTCCTCCCCTACAGCTTTGAGCCTAGTTCTTTAAAATTATCCTTTAGGATCCTTCACCTACCATGTATTCTGTCATTGGTTCCAACATGGACCACAACAGCTGGGTCATCGCTAATAAATAAATAAACTCCTTTGGAACTTTTTTAGGTATTAATGATGAAGCTGACGGAGGTAGAATTGCCTTGGCCAAAAATGGTTTCGGAACGTTGACAAACTGACTACAGAGGACTTCTCTATAGTATTTGAGTTTGTCCTCCCTCTCAGCAGCTGGAAAAAAGGCTCCCATTTTGGACCGGTAGCGAGGGTCGAAGAGGGTGGAGAGCCAGAAGTCATCTCTCTGCCGGATGGTGACTATTTGGCTTTCAATAGCCAGGCAAATCAGCATGCTGCGGGCCATGTGCGCAAGTGACTCTCTGAGGGACTCCCTGCCTCCATCTCCACTGTATACTGCCATGGTGCTTGGGGGACAGTGGCACAATGACATAGAGTGGAGGTCACGGCAGCAACCACAACAGCAGCATCAGGTCAGACAGTGGCACAATGACATTCTGTAGGTGGTAAAAACAGGAGTAGGCCACAGAGTGACACAATGACAGCGTGTGGAGGTCACGGTAGCAGCCACAGCAGCGGCATCAGGTCAGACAGTGGCACAATGACAGAGTGTGGTGGTCACGGCAGCAGCCACAGCAGCAGCATGAGGTCAGACAGTGGCACAATGACACAGTGTGGAGGTGACGGCAGCAACAGCAGCAGCAGCATGAGGTCAGAGAGTGGCACAATGACAGAGAGTGGAGGTGGGTGGCAATATCAGTCCATGGTAAAAATGGTGGTAGGCAGATGGAGAAACTGGCAGCAGATGTGTGGCATCAGCCGGGTGGTGACATCAGAATAGTGGCTGAGGCAGGTAGTTTGAATCCAAACTCATTTCTCAAAGTTTTGGTGGCGTCATGGCTGATGTAATCTGACGCCCAAGGCATTGGTGTGTGGAAATCCTGGCCATTCCACGCCTGATTCATCTTGACAAAGGTCAGTCGTTCCACATTTCCGGTGGACAAGTGGGTTCTCCTTGGGGTAACGATGGCCCCAACCGAACTGAACACCCGCTCTGATGCCACACTACTGGCCAGGCAGGACAGCTTCTCCACTGCAAACTCGGCAAGTTGCGACCACACATCCAGTTTGGCTGCCCAGTAGTCCAGTGGATCTTCTAACTGGGGTGGCAGAGTCCTATCCAAGTAGGCCACCACCTGTTGGTTCAGGGTCTGCTCCAGGTCCTGCTGCTGCTGGTGAGTGCCCTCCTCACAAGGCGGGTGAAGGAAGCTGCGCATCAGCAACTCCATACTTAGGTTACTGCTGATGGAGCTGGTACTGCTCCTACCCCCCCACCTTCCCAAAGCAGTCGTGGCAGTTGTACGTGAGCGCTGAGGAACCCCCCAGTCAGACCTGTCAGAGGATAGACCATGCTGTACATAGGCAGTATTTGAGTTTGTCCTCCCTCTCAGCAGCTCCCTTTTGGACCGGTAGCGAGGGTTCAATAGAGTGGAGAGCCAGAACTCATCCCTCTGCCGGATGGTGACTATTCGGCTGTCACTAGCCAGGCAAATCAGCATGCTGCGGGCTATCTGCACAAGTGACTCCGAGGGGCTTCCTGCCTCCATCTCCACTGGCACGGTGCTTGGGGGTCATCTGCCTCATCTTCCTCATCTCCATCTACCT
The DNA here is from genome assembly GCA_025379985.1 of Phyllomedusa bahiana. NCBI lineage: Eukaryota > Metazoa > Chordata > Amphibia > Anura > Hylidae > Phyllomedusa > Phyllomedusa bahiana. Next base: position 6,470 of record JAODAL010030553.1, read on the forward strand.
CCTCCAGCTGCTCTTGCTCCTCCTCTCTTGTCACCTGGGTAGAAAAACCACTAATTTCACCAGACAATGCTTGTGCTCCAATGTCCTCCACCTCCAGTCCCCACTGGACTCATGTGGCCACATCTCCGGTCCCCTACCCAGACAGATTTTTCAGCATCTGTTCCAGGACATAAAGCAGTGGAATGACGTTATTCATCCCGTAGACCTGGCGACTCCTCAAATGGCCTCAGCAAACAGCAGGTGTCACGCATGAGCTGTCACTGGCTGACATCAAAGTTACACAGAGGAGTACTTCTGTCCACCTGGATCATCAAAAAATCATTAATGGCCTTTCTCTGTTCATACAGTCGGTCCAACACATGCAGGCTGGAATTCCAACAGGTGGAAACATCGCATATCAGCGTGTATTGGGGGAGGCCGTTCTGCCGCTGTGACTGGCTTTGTAGGAATGGATGAAGTGCATGCACAGTTTCCTGCCCATTTTCAGAATGTTCTGAAGATCGATGGAAGACTTCAGGAACCATTTCACAACCAGATTGAACACATGCGCCATGCAGGGCGCCTGGCTCAACCCTCCTCTGTGCAGCGCGTTCACCATGTTACTCCCATTGCCCATCAGCATGGTTCCGATTTGCAGTTGGCGTGGAGAAATCCACACATCGATTTCTTTCTGCATGACGTGGAGCAGTTCCTCCCCTGTGTGACTTCATTCGCCGAGGCAAGCCAGGTGTAGAACTGCGTGACACCTCTGTGCCCTACACATGTGGTATGATGGAGCAGTACTGGAGGCTGAGATGGTGGTGGAGGAGGAGGCGGACATTGGCGCAGGAGCAGCAGTTTGAGACAACGTTGGGGAGAAAGCGGCGTCTCCTGTCCAAGTTGTTTGGTGTGGCGGGGCAGGAAGCACATTCACCCAGTGGGCCGTGAAGGACATGTACTGGCCCTGACCATAGTTACAGCTCCACACGTCCGCACTGCCGTGCACCTTGGAACAGACCGATAAACTCAAAATCTGGCCCACCTTCTGTTCTACATATTTGTGAAGGGCTGGTACTGCCTTTTTGGAAAAGAAATTACGGCTTGGAACTCTCCACCTCGGCTCGGCACAAGCCATTAGTTCTCTGAACGGTGAGAGTCCACTATTTGGAAAGGGGAGAGACTGCAGTACCAACAACTTGGACAGGAGCATGGGTCACTTCTGCACCTTAGAATGGTTGGACGCATACTGTTGTCTCTTTGCAATCGCCTTGTTGAACGACTGCTGGCGTCACGAGTAGCGAGGAGCAGAAGCATCTGGACCGGGAGATGATGGCAAATAAAACAGCTCCCTTCCGCAGAGGTGGTGGAGCCTTGACTTGCTGAAATGGCATGCATGCCACTGGGCGCTGCTGCTGCTTTTGCTGCGGCGGCAGGATGGACCACCACATCTGAGCCATGTTTCCCCCCACCCATCGGATGGTGATGCCGCATGTGTTGACGCAGGGCCGTGGTGCCAATGTTAGCTCCCTGGCCACGCTTCAATTTCTGCCCACAGATTCTACATATACCCATGTTCAGCTCCTCCGGTGTCTTAGCAAAAAACTGCCACACCGCTGAGTAGCTGATTTTACCGCCAACACTCTGCAACGACTGACTACTACCGTCGCTCTCTCGCTGAGCCCCTGTGCCGCTTCTTTCTTGGAACTGTGAAGCGGGTTTACTACCCAGTGGCCGTTTCGCTAGCGACCTCGCACTGCTGCTACCCTACTGACTCATGGCTGCGCCGCTGCCTGACGCGCCAGCTGACGCCCTCTTCTCCTGACGATGATGAAGCCCTTGCTTCACCCGGCTCCCGTGTGCGATCGGCTACATCATCATCGATTATTGTTGGATCTTCACTGCTGTCCTCCTCAACGGTCTTGGTATGCAGAGGCTGACTCCTCACAACATGACTTCCCATGCCACTCTCCACATCCATACTTTGCCGCCTACTGCAAAAAGCAGGGGATATCGGCCCCATTTCTTCTCTGCCAAGTAGCTGCTGACTGTCCTCAAATTGTTCATTCTCGCTGTATATTGGCGCTGAGCCCAGACCACACAGTAGATCTCTGGCTGAGGGGAAACCCGGGCGGGACAGAGGTGGGTTTGAGGCCAGGTGAGGGCCGCTGTCCCCTCCCGGACCATGTCAACTAAGGGTTGTGTCTGACGTTCCCACCGACTCTTGGGGGCTGGGGTTGTCAGATGTCATCGGGGGAGGAATTTGGATGAGTATTTAAACTAACAAAAACCCCTTTGGGGGTTGCGGTCAACACACGCCCCCAAAATGCACGGGCATTTCTGGCCTCACCAGAAACCCCCCTACTGTGACTTCCCCTTACGGTGGCGACCTGTCCCTGCCCGGGAAATGTTTGTGCCACTCCCACCCCCAAGCATTTTGAAGAGCCGGGCCACCTCTCTGCCCTAAAATACTTTTTGATAAAAAAATTTACAGACTCTTTTTAAAGGGAAGATATTTATATGTTTAAATACACACCCTGAATTTGACTAAAAATGACCCAATAACAGGCTTGGGTTTAAACCCCCCGGATATTATTTTCGTACAGGGAAAACACCAGGAAAAAAAATTTACTGGTATGTGGCGTGTAAAAACGTTGTTTTACTGACTACAAAAGCCCAAACACAATTTTTTCCCCTTTGGGTATAAATTATGTAAAAGAAATCACCAGCAAAAAATTTTCGGGGCCTTTTGGGTTTTTAAAAACCCCCGTTTATTTTTACTGACCCACAAAAAGCAGAAACACCTTAATTAACCCTTGGAAATAAATTGCGCTTCAAAACCACCTGGAAAAAAAATTTAAATGGGTTTTAGCTTTAAAAAAAAACCTTTCTTTTTCTTTAATACGAAAACACAAACAGATTTAGACAACCCTTGGATATTCATTGTGCTCCAAACGGACCCGATGGCATTAACATTATAAATGGAGCAGAATTTGGGACCCACCTTTTGGCTTAAATTTACAATGCCCCACAAACTAAATAAAAATTTAATCAAAAGGGCATCTGATAAAACATGAAAACCCCGCCCCCCCCCCCAAATCGCTTTTAAAAACAAATTTTTTTTATGTGAACTATGCAGCAGTTTCAGCAGGCACAACGAGAGGAGCTGAGACGAGTTGGCTTTGGACTTGAAATGGTGCAGTGAGTCACAAAAACCCCAACTCTGATTGGCTTCATCCTGCACAGTAATTTTGAGGTTTTCCTTTCTTCCCCCAGATTCTTTCCCCATGTAATGCGTGCTTGGGGGCCATTTTATAAATTAAAAACACTCTTCGTTCCTGCGAATTACCAAAACTTCTATTTAAAGCAAAATCAAAGTTTTCCAAAATTAAAAATAATTTCCCACTTTTTTTAAATTTCAATTCGCCCCTATAATAGCCCCGTTTCCGGGGGGACAACCCCCCCCCTCCCTTTGCCTGATGAGCGGCTCTTCGCTTTCTGGGCTTTTTTGGCCCAACAAAAGGCTAATACTTTTAAAGCTTTTGGAAAAAAGACCCAGGGAGGAGAACGGGGATCGCCTGGAACAGTTACAAGAGGCGAGAGAGAATATTCATCTTTACTATGTTGATATTACCTATCCACAAGAAGTCTCGCCTGTCCCAACGCGATAAATCAGAGGAGAGGGCGCTCAGTATTAGGGCAAAATTCAGCTCAAAGGTGTATAGCAGATCCGTCGGGATAAGAACTCCTAAATATCTAAAGGGTTTTTTTGGGCCCCTCAAAGGGGGAAGGTTTGCCTTTAAATGTTCCCCCCCCCCGCTCCCCCGGTTAAAACCCAGGGCCCCACTTTTTTTAAAGGGTTTACTTTGATTGCTCAGGGACCCCAAAGGGCTCCAAACTTTTATTAAAATGGCAAGGGAAATAGGCAGGAGGTTTTTCCCAAAAGCGGAACACTTGTACTGTACATTCTTATAGTCAAACCCACGAATGTCTGGGTTGTTTCTTATAGTCTGCAAGAGGTGCTCCATCATGAGGACATAAAAAATGGGGACATCCCTGCCTGGTGCCTCTACCAATATTGAGGGTCGTGGAGAGTGAGCCATTGACACGAATCGGAGCATGAGGATGACAATAGAGGGCCATTATGCTCTGCCGCATCACCAGACCAATGCCCACTGCCCGCAAGGTGGCCCATAAAAAAATCCCAATCCACCCAATTGAATGCTTTTTCAGCATCTAAAGAAAGCAGCATGTCCTGGCCTGATGAATGAGCGAGAAGGTCTTGAGGGTGTTGTCCCTAGCTTCCCTGGTAGGGACAAAGCCCACCTAATCTAGATGAATCCAATCTCCCAGCATCTCATTCAATCTGTCACTATTAATTAAGCAAAGAGTGTTGAGGAGGGATATAGGTCTGTAGCTCGAGCAGAGAAGAGGATCCCTACCCTCCTTCGGGATCACCGTAATGTAAGCACCCAAGAGGCCTGTGAGAAGGGGCAAGAGGAGGATACCGAGTTAAAAGAGGTCAAAAGCGGGTCCGCCAGGTCATCAGCCAGAACTTTTGCTGTGTACCCGTCGGGTCCAAGGCTTTTCCCCGCCAGCAAATCAGTTATGGCTGCCCTGAGCTCCTCTAACGAGAAAGGTCTCTCCAGTGCATTGAGTCTATCAGTAGAGACTCTGGTGAGTGCCATAGCAGAGAGAAACTCCAGCAATTTAGTCCTGTCATTCTTTTGGTAAAACAGGCCAAAAGACTTCAAGATATTAGGTGTCTTATGCACCATGGTACCTTTTTCAGATTTCACTGCCAGGGCAAATAGTGAAGCTCGTTTATCCCTTAGAGCTCACGCCAATATCCTACCTGGTTTGTTGCTCCATTGATAAAAGGTATTAGCACAAATCTGCTTGTACCTCTTATGTTTCTGGTCAAGAATCCGGAGGATATCATGGCGCGTTTGCAGAAGAACTCTGAGATCCTCCTCTCTGTTCAAGCTCTTATGTACCATCTCCAGGGTCCCCAATCCAGATAAAAGAGCCTCTAGTTTAATTGCAGCCTCCCTTTTCAGCCGAGATCCATGCTTAATAAGGAGCCCCCCTCAGTATGCATTTGAGAGACTCCCATTTCAGGTGGGGGGATGTGTGGTAAGCTAAGAAATGTCTAATAGTCTGTATGACAGGGGCGTTGCTAGGGTCCCAAAACATCCGGGGCTCGGGCCCTTAAGTTGTTCTGAGTAGGCCTGGGTTCACACGGAATTTTTTGTGTCTCATTGTGAACTGTGGATGTATTTTTACAGCGAAAAACCTTTGGATGTAGGCTCAGGAGAAATATAAGTGATTATACTGCAGTTATATTTAGTGACTCACAGGAGACGTCTCTGAAGAGTTGTTCTCTCTTTTTCTTCTCCATCTGTCCCAGATGCCATGATGACTTCTACCATCCACAACTCTTCACTGAAAAATTTACAAAACAAACATCTTAGACTCCTCATTTTATGAGCATTTCTCTACAATTTCCTATATCTATACAAAATCCCCATCTATAGTGCCCCAAATGGTAATAATTACCCCCTTGTAGGTAAATATTTGCCCCCTATAGCCAGGTAGTAGCCCACTGTAACCAGGTTGTAGCTTCCTTTAGCCAAGTAGTTGCCCCCTCTAGCCAGGTTGCTGCCCAATCTAGCCAGGTTATTAGCCCCTCTAGCCAGGTTACTGCCCTCTGTAGCTAGGTTACTGCCCCCTTTTTTACTGCCCTTTAGGCAGTAATATGCCCCCTGTAGCTAGTAATATGCTCCTTGTAGTTAGGTTATTAGCCCCCTGTAGCCAGGTTACTGCCCCCCATAGCCACATAATATGCCCCCTGTAGCCAGTAATATGCCCCCCTGTAGCCAGTGATATGCCCCCGTAGCCAGTGATATGCCCTCCTGTAGCCAGTAATATGCCCACCTGTAGCCAGTAATATGCCCCTCCGTAGCCAGTGATATGCCCCTCTGTAGCCAGTATTATGCCCCCCTGTAGCCAGTGATATGCCCCCCTGTAGTCAGTGATATGCCCCTCTGTAGCCAGTGATATGCCCCCATAGCCACATATGCCCTCCTGTAGCCAGTGATATGCCCCCCTGTAGCCACTAATCTGCCCCCTTAGCAATATATGCCCCCTGTAGCCAGTAATATGTTCCTTAGCCACATATGCCCCCCTTACCTAATAAAAAATAAAATAAAAAAAACCTACTCACCTCAGCACGGTCCGCGCATCCAGGTCCTGCAGCTTGAGAACGGTGTAAGCAGCGTGATGTCATCATGCTACTTACGCCGCCTCGTGGGGCCCGAGACCTCCTCGGCCGGCAGAGCTGCCGGCTTAGAGGATCCCAGCGTCGCAGGGGGGTGATGAAAGCCGTGCGTCACGCCCCCTGCGTCACTGTACAGCGCTTACCAAGCACCGTACATACAGGGGGGAAGACAGGACGGTACCGATCCGTCCTGCCTCCTCCCTGACTCTGACTCCGTGCCCACTGTGAAACAGCCGTGCAGTCAGAGATCAGTGTGCCCCGAATGAATCTGCCTGGCGAGGCCCCTGCTGTATGATATCGGCGAGGCATACCTTATCTTCTAACAATGACTCATTAAGTTTCCACATGACGGGCCTACGTCTCTAGGTGGGCAATGAGAAATTGCAATGTATTGGGGCATGATCTTAGAGAAGGATGTTGCCTATTTCAGCTTTGACCACTCCTGTCAAGAGAGAATGTTGACTAAAGATGTAGTCGAGCCTACTGTAGACATTATACTATGTGCGAGTAGAAAGTGTAGTCGTGGGCCATCGGGTTTAAAATGCGCCAAACATCGCCCAGTTCCATGTCCCGGAGCAGTCGTTTGATTTTGTTCAGTTTGCTGAATGAGAAGGAGGACAGTCCCAAGGAAGTATCAACAGCAGGATGTAATGTTAAGTTAAAATCGCCACAGAGAATTATAGGGCCCTGGGGAAAAGCATTCAGCTCATCCAGGGTCTGGACCAGAAAAGAGACCTGACCCTGGTTGGGTGCGTAAATATTGGCTATAGTGTATGGAGTACCCCATATGCTGTACCTTACAAAGAGGTATCGTGCCTCTGCATCCGCTTTCAACTGGAAAATTTTGTGTTGGAGAGATCTATGAAAAAATATCGTAACCCCCTTAGTTTTAGCTAGAGAGTTGCTGTAATGGCACCAGGAAGGGTAATATCTGTCAAGTAGTACAGATACAGGATCTTTAAGGAGATGTATCTCCTGAACACATAAAATGTGCGACCTATGTTTATGCATATTATAGAAAATGCATGACCTTCTCTCCGGGATGTTGAAACCCTAACATTAAGGTAGGAAACAGTGATACCATCCATGGTCAATGAGCCATGGACAGCCCTTAGTGGAAACCCACGCCACTATTGTTATTCAGAAAAGATAGCAGACCGCATAGATTATACAAAACAGAGGCCCGAACTGGCCTAATAATAAACCAAACAAGAACTTGTAAAAGTGTTGCAGCAAACAAATTGCAAGGGCTAAGCATGAGAAGCCTAGCCACCATCCTATGTGGGGACTGTAACTGATAATGAGGGCTCGTTCACCAGCAACCATGGCAATAAATGTCGAAGCTTTTCCAAGAGAGCCACTTACTAATGATTTCGTAACATAAAGAAAAGCACGCATCCAGGGCTAAAATGAGAGGAGAGCTGGCAGGGAGGGGGGGAAGGAAGGAGAAAGAACAAAAAGAAAAAGGAGACGAAAGGGTGGAATTGGGAGAAGAGAAGAAAGGCTCTCCACATATTCTGAGGCGCACTAAAATATAATGAGACAATGCTTAGGGACCAGTTAACTCTAATGTTCCTCCACTCCAACCACTATACTATCACCGAGGTTCTAGAGTAAGCATAAATCTATGGGAGAACTATAAGGAGATAAGGAGTTTGGCATTTAGTGGGAGTCCCGATGGCTGAGCAGCAGAGTCATTCAGCAGGAGTCCCGAGGAATGTCTCCACATTGGGGATGCTCACCAAATATCTCCGGGTCCCCATTCCTGACCTGGATGGCAAAGGGATAGCCCCAGCGTTAAGGAATGTTTCGTTGCTGCAGGACCGTCAGGAGCGGTTTGAGGGTGGCTCTTAACCTCAGGGGGCATCTGGACTGGTCCAGAAAGATGGAGATAGCAGTGCCTTCAAACTGGAAGTCTGGGGTGGATCTGGCAGGTTTCATGATCTCCTCTTTCACGGAGTAGTAATGCACACGGCAGATCACGTCTCTTGGCTGTTGAGTGTCTTGGGTCTGAGGACGCAGAGCTCGGTGAGCACAGTCAAGCCCGATGTGGTTATCTTCTGGCTTATTAAGCAAAGAGTTGAAAAGTTTGGTGAGGGTCATGGCTAGGTCCTATATTCTGACTGATTCCGGCAATCCACGGATCCTGATATTGTTCCATCTACTCCTATTCTCGAGGTCGTCTAATTGATCAGAAAGATGCTGGTTTGTTGTTGAGTGCTTTGCAAGGGTAGCCTGTACGTCAGCCAGGGATCTCTGCACCGACTTTTGGAACTTTTCCAGGCTTTGCACATGTTGCTAAACAGCAGAGATAACAGTTTTAACTGCGTGGAGGTCTTTCCGTCAGGCCACCTTTAGGTCCGCAGATAGCGCAGCCATGTCACTTTTGGAAGGTAGTAGTGATAAAAGAGCTTGCAGCTCCAGCTGATCTGACAGAGTTTCTCTGTCGACTGAATTGTTGACCAGAACCAGTGGCGGCGACCTCAGGCATGTAGTCTGGTCAGAGATGTAAGCTTCAGGCCAGTCGTCCACCGAGGTGGTGGCCCTGCGTTGCAATATTGAGGAGGATGGAGAGCCAGATATGTGTGGGCTGGCCTGCATGACTTCCAGGGGTCCATCACTGACTCCATGTTAAGTCCCACAAGAATGCCGCGGGCAGAGCAGAGTTGAGTGTCCTTAGAGGCAGTTTACAGGAGATAGCACGGCTCCTTTTAGGAGAGTAGGGACCCCAGTCATCAACCAGAGCTTCTTGCTGGTTGAGTACAGCACCACCCTGTGAGGTGGAATGTAGTGTCCCCTCTAAGTCTTGTGTCTGATTGCCTGGTGCTATATGAGAAGTTGATAGCAAGGGAATTCCCTGAATAGTACAGGCCAAGTGCAGCAGTAAGTGAGGGGGTCCTGTTGCAGGCGCAGGGCTCCGGTCTCCTCCCAATCAACTCCGGTTCCTTCTGCTCCTTATGGGTCGCTCATGTCCCCGCTGTCCGTTGTGGCACTGAAGTGGCAGCGAGGTGCGGCTCCATGCAGGGGTGCTTCTCCGCCATCTCTCCCGAGCTCTGCCGCAGTGGTGGTAGGGAAGATGGCGGCTGCACACGTGGTGTCCAGGTGGCCGCACTGCTGTCTCCGCTCTCCGCGGCCCACCACGACTTGCCCGGGGGACTGCAGGCGTGGTCTCAGCCTCCCTCGCTCTTCTTCCGCAGCCAGAGAGAGAGGAACATCCCGAGCCTCATGGTGGAGATGATGGTGCAATAGAGCAGTGTTCCCCAACTCCAGTCCTCAAGGCACACCAACAGGTCATGTTTTCAGGATCTCCCACAGAATGCACTGACAATAATGATATCACCTGTGCAGAATGCACTGACAATAATGACTTCACCTGTGCAATGCTAAGGAAAGCCAGAAAACATGACCTGTTGGTGTGCCTTGAGGACTAGGGTTGGGAACCTCTGCAATAGAGGATGAGGAGCTTGGGGCCTCCAAAATAAGCTCCGCCAGTGGTGTAAAGTAATTGGAAATTGCCGTTTCTGCAAGCTGAGGGGTCGGTGTAGCTTCAGTTATCTTTTTCAACCTTCTTGGTCCCATAATGAAGTGCTTTTTTCACTCTTTTTGTAAAGGCTCTGAGCGGAGCTCACACTAGATGCAGCCAGCTATCAGCGTGCCAGGCCACGCCCCTGTTCAGGTTAATTTTTATACCTATACAAGTGAGGAGAAGTTACAATTAGCATCCATAACAGTAAACTGGATATGTGGAACAACTTAGGTTCCAGTTCATCTGGATTATATGGCAGTACCATTGGTGGCAGCGAGAACATGGCAATGGGGAAGAGCCAGGTCCGGTTCAAGTGCATTAAATGACAGTAGCATTGGTGGCAGCGAGAACATGACAATGGGGAACAGCCAAGTTCCGGTTACACTACGTTAGCCGGCAGTACCATTGGTGGCAGTGAGAACATGGTAGTGAGGAACAGCCAGGTTTATTACATAACAACCTTCTAACCCTGAAGTGTGAAGGTCTGAAGAGACACCTGGAGAGGTAGCATGTAGCGTAGGTTCGCACCTGAATTGGGGTCACCTTGCCGCGGTAGGTAGGCATTTACAGTTTTGATCAAAAATGTACACTAAGAACCTTTCTTTCATATATTTCATATTAGCAGAAATGCTGTTCCAAAAATTCTTATGTCCTCTTTGACTGTTTTTTAGTGTTTCTAGAGTGCTACTGATATTGTATTGTGTTTGCACAACTACAATACATGGCAGTAGCATTGGTGGCAGTGAGAACATGGCAATGGGGAACAGCCAGGTTCCGGATAACAATACTTAATACATTTGGTGGTAGTACAGGTGGAAGTATTTGAAGAAAAAAAAAACATTTGGAGGGCTAGAAGGAGGAGTAAGAGGTGTATGTAGTGCACATCAAGGTCATACAGGAGCATATTTAAAAATAAATTCAGCCGTAAGACTTGTAAATCTAGCTGTTGGCAGAAGTAGAATACGGTTTGTAGAAGCAGCAGGAGCAGGATCTGCAGACATGAGATGTGGTATAGTTTAAATGTGTACTGTGGGTACGGAAAGTATTCAGACCCCTTTAAATAATTCACTCTTTCTTTCATTGGCGGAATTTGGCAAGATCCAAAAAGTTAATTTTTTGGATCACTAATGTACACTCTGCACCCTATCTTGAAATAAAAAAACAGAAATGTAGATATTTTTGCAAATTTATTAAACCTGAAGCAACACATGGTCATAATTATTCAGACCCTTTGCTGTGACATTTCTGTGTTTTTATTGAGTGAAAAATGAAAGGGGTCTGAATACTTTCCGTACCCACTGTATTTCACATTGTCAAGAAAACATGCTACAGGTTACCAGTCAGTGACATCGGCAACCGGGGCAACAAAATGGTCAGAGAGCCACACTAGATTCATTTTAATAAATGTCAAATGATCCACATTCTCAGGGGAAAGACAGACAGTTATCACCCCCCTAGCTGTGCTGAATGTCCTTTCCGAGATAACGCTGGCTACTGGGCAGGGTAAAACTTCTATGGCGTGCTGAGCAAGCTCAGGCCCCTCATCCAGTTTGGACACCCAGAAGTTGAATGAGTTCAGATTAAGTCCAAAAACATTGGTGTTGAGCTGCAGGTAGTCATGGACCATGGTCTTAAGGCAGTCTCTGTGTGTCTGAATGCTGCCCTGCCTTGCAGGTGTTGGTGAGGTGGTAAACATGGATTGCAAAATGTCACCCAGTAGAGTTCTACTACACTGTCTGCTGCTGCTGCTGCTGCTACTTGCCATTCTACTGCTGCTGACGTTGTTCCACCGTGACATTAGAATGTGAAGAAGATGCAATAGATGTCTCGAGTTGGTCAATGAGCACTGTCTCAAATTCCTGCATTCTACTGTCATTTGTGTGGGTGTAAGGCAATTGCTCACTTTTGTCTTGTAATGTGGATCAAGAAGGGTGGCCACTCAGTAATCGCTGTTAATTTTGATCGCCTTGATGCGTGTATCATGTTGCAGGTAATGTAGCATCCAAGCACTCATGTGTGAGATGCTGCCGGGATCTCTCAAGCCTCGGGGTCGAGGGGCACTCACCAAATCTGTAATCTGTGCCAACCTCTTACCACTGAAGGGTAATCGGTATCGGTGGTGTCCACTCCTGCCTCCTCATCCTCCTCCACCTCCTCATCCTGACCATCACCAGAGCCCTGGCTAGCCTCATGGGCTCTACTCTGTGAGCTGAGCTGCCGTCCTGCACCAACCCTGGTCCTAGAACCACCGCCTAAAGGTCAATAAAATTGGGTAACAGTCGGGCCTTCTACATCTTCCAGCGAGTATAGCTCTGTGTCCGCCTCCTCCTCCTCTGCCATCATTGCTGGGATCTACTGCTGCAAAGTGCCTAACACTTATTCCAGTAAAAATATGACCACAATGGTCATGCTGACAATGCCATCATCCTGACTGACCATTTTGGAGGCCTCGTCAAACCTGTCAAGGATGGTGCAGAGATCCTTCACCTGCCTCCACTCTCTATGGGTCAACACCCGAGGTCTACACCACTGCTAGTAATGCCATGCGACACTTCTTACGGCATAATGGCTTTACGCTGCTTCCACAATCGCTGGAGCATGTGGAGGGTGGAATTCCAGCGTGTTGCCATGTCTCATATGAGACATTTGACGGGGAGGCCCTGATGACGCTGCACCACTGCCATTCATACCGAAGCAGGGTGCGAACACAGGTTGTGTGAGTTAAGACCTTGAGCCTTCCTCAGCAGACAGTCAAGACCCGGTTAGCACTTGAGAAATTTCTGCACAACCAGTTTCATGACAAGAGCCAGTCAAGGGATGTGCGTAAGTCTACCGATACTAAGGGCAGCAAGGAGATTTCTCCCATTGTCACACAACACCTTGCCTGGCGCCAGGTTCTTGGCACCCAGCCACTGGTCGGTATGTGTGTGCAGACTGTATGTATGTCTGTATGCAAGCCACTTTGAATGCTTGGTATGGCTTCAACAAAGCTCTTCCATCACGTATCATAATCTACCGAGATGGAGTTGGAGATGGTCAGCTGAGTACACTTGTCAAATATGAGGTTGAACAATTTGTAGACTGTTTAAAAGCTACAGGCAAAGACTACAGTCCCAAGCTATCTGTTATTGTTGTAAAGAAACAGATCAACACAAGGTTCTTTGCTCATTTGAATGGAAAACTCCTCCTGTTACCACTATCAATGTGTAAGTGACCAGACCTGAGGGGCATGACTTTTTTTAGAATCAGTCAGTCGGTGAGGCAAGGCACAGTTTCTTCTACTCACTACAATGTTGTGTATGACAGTGGTGCATTGAAACCACACTATTTGCAAAGACTGACTTACAAAATGTGTCATCTTTACTACAATCGGCCTGGAGATATCAGAGTTCCTGCACCTTGTCAGTATGCACATAAATTAACGTTTTTGGTGGGACAAAGTGTGTTCAAAGAACCACATCTGTCACTTGCTAATCAGCTGTTCTACCTGTAACTTCATCGTAGGATTATAGCAATGTTATTTTTTTATTTTCTAAGAAACAAATGATACTGCATATATCTATAACAGATTTTTTTCCCCCCTAAAATGTCTTAAGCTATTTATCAATGTAGGTCAGAATAAGGATAAATTCAAACATCGTTTGTTTTTGCACTTTTTTTTCTCCATAAAGAAAAATCCGATATAGTATCCATTTACACATTTTTGTGCGGGTTCACAGGGATCACAGGTTTGGTCACATTTTTGGATGCGGATTAGCCTTATTTCAATGGGCTAGCCGATGTGATCAGGGATTGGAAATCCACTATGTGAGAATTGAAATGAATACGATGTTGATTTTGACAGAGAATCTTTTCAGATTGTGTCATGATCTATTTTGTGAACATACCCTAAAGCATAATTTTTTCCCCTTCTTTTTTCTGTTTGACAAATACTAGATTTATTTTGAGTGCATTAGTTCCCACAATATGCTGTGGAAAACAGCTTGAACTGATTTCCTTGTTTAATGCTCAGAAATGTGAACAGCAAGTGATTTACTGTAGATATGGATCACAATAACGCACTTGTATATTTCAGCGTAATGTGGACTTAAAATCTGGCAAAATTACACTTTTTGGCGTTGAGTAAGATTTAGCAACAGAGAGAACTCTATTTCCTGAATATATATCTGTATGACAACAACACACAGTAAATTTGAAAGGTATTTCACCCCCAAAACCGCAAAAAGTGAACATTTCTCCACTCAGAATAATTTTCACAAAACAACCACTATTTAAAATATATTTCTTGGTATTGAAGATTTGGAAACAGTGTCTTATACAATTACTGAACCTACGAAAAAACAACCAAAATTAACTTTTCTCCACTCAGAATAATTTTCACCAACCAACCACTATTTAAAATGTATTTCTTTGTAGAGAAGAATTGGAGATGGTGTTTTAGAAAATAATTTCACCCCCATACTCAAAAAATTGAACTTTTAGGCACAAATATGATTTTGCAAAGCCAAACAGTTGTAAATTTATAAAAAGGGAATAAGTTGGGCATTTATGGGCCTGCAAATGCCCCAAAATAACATCTTCTGGGTGTGGAAAAGATACAGCCATGCAGACATTCAGCCCATGTTTGCTTCAGGTTGGACTGATGATGACGACGATGACACTTGAGCCTGTGCCTAAGAGAAAGAGGAGGTAAAACCGCGGGATCGGGGTCTGTTAACCACTGAAATTTTTCTTCAGTAAGATTAATGAAAACCCAAACCCAAGCGATGACGGGCCTGGGGGCCCTGTAAATGACATGTGCCGCTTGGGGTTTTTCCCCGGCACTGGAGGGTGGTTATCTCATACTTTAGTCCAGTCCTATGCCCCCCTTGCCCTTACCACCTCTATTCTCCCCATGTTCAAAAAGCTAAATTTTAAAAAAGTAAAGATTTTTAAATCTTTTATGTAAGAACCTAGCAGAAAACACTGAAAAAATAACTTTTCTTCTTTCCCAAAAATTTGCAGCAAGCAAACACTTTTGAAAGCAATTTTTTTGCTAAGCAATTTGCAACGAAAAAAGGGAAAACTCCCTGCTATTATGTCTATGATTCCCAAAGTTTGCGTCCCCCCCTTCAACAAATCTAAATAGCAGTTTTTTCCTGTCAAAAAATCGCGGAAATTGTGCACCTACATGCAAAAAGCAACAGACAGAGAGCGTGCTTCATAAAAGGCGTTTACCAGGGAAAAACAGTAAAATACAAGGGGTTTTTGGGTTTCAGCAGCCCCCAATAGATTCCCTACAGCCCCAGTGTTTTGTTTTTTTTCCTTTTCCCCTGTACTGTGCCCGATTGCTGGCCGCCAAAAGTGCAGGAAGGGAGCTAAAAAATGAAAACTAAAATGGCTGTCGCCACACATTCAAAACACAATTTTTTGAACTAACCATAAAAACAGTTCGGCCCAAAGAAAAAACTAAAATTCGACCAACTACTTTTTCGAACGGTTCGAAACAACATTATCAGGTCACGTTTGCATGGGGCCCCTAAAACCAAAAAGGGGGAGACCGGGAGGGAAGTTAAATTATCTTCTATTTTTTTTTTTCATGCCCCGATGAACAAATGAACATTGTAAAGGCCTGAAACACTCATTTTTAGGGGTTTAGTTTCCAAATGCAGGACTCTTTAGGACTGTTTAATTTTTAAACTCCAGGGTGTCCCGCAAAAATTTAAATGGCGCTTACGAAAATTTTAATAAAGTCTGGTGGTGCATAAAAAAATAAAAAGATTTAAAAAAAAATTTTTCTAACATACAGTAACATAGGGAGATGCGTTGTAAATATTTTTTTTTTGATATAACTATTTTAAACGTGAAATTTTTTATTTTTTGACAAAAACTTGCAACATTCTGAAATGAAAAAGGTTTTCTCACCTGTGTGAGTTCTTTTATGTCTAGCAAGAAATATTTCACAGTAAAACATTTTCCACATTCTGAACATGAAAATGGTTTCTTCCTGTGTGATTCTTTCATGTTGGGCAAGATTTTTATTTGTGAAAAAACATTTGCACATTTTGAACATAAAAAAAGGCTTTCTCTGTGTGGGTTCTTTCAGTTAAACAAGATTTGATTTTGAGTAAAGCATTTGCCCCCATCTGAACATGAAAATGGTTCACTCCGTGTGAGTTTTTTTCATGTCGAACAAGATGAGATTTCTCATTAAAACATTTGCCACATTCTGAACATGAAAATGGTTTCTCTCCCGTGTGAGTTATTTCATGATTAACAAGATATGATTTCATACTAAAACATTTACCACATTCTGAATACAATGATGGCTTCCCTCTTTTGTAACCTTGTTGATGCTTTATACCCCTTCTATGACTTTTATTTTGCTCAACAGTCTGTGGTGAATCAGAATACAGGATCTGCTTAAAAGAATCAGATGACAGATCTTGGGAGGGAAGGGCTGAGGGTATGTCTGGATGAAGCCCATCATATGTATCTTGTGTGATACCACCATCATCTGCTTTACAATCTGACAATATCATATGTCCGTCTGATCTCTTGGTACAGTCAACTGCCAAAAAAAAGAGATTTGATTATTTTGATAAATACAACCTTGGAAGTTATATTGGTATTTTATTGCATTTCTATATTAGAATGATCATACAAATTGCAAGGCAAGGCCAGTGGTAGCAAAAAATATTTCAAATGAACAGTATTCCTCTTTGAGCAAGGACCAGTAGATTGTGATGTTAAGCTGTTCTTTTACAGTTTTACACTTCCGTGTTTAGGTCAGCAATTACATAGGGTGAAGTATCAGGTTGCCTTTCATCACCTTATTCAGTAAATACCTAAAGGAGGATTATAATGGGGACTGACAGTCACTGCTATTAGGTGGTGTCCGGCTCACACACTCACTGACCGCTGCAGATTCCCCAGGACAGAGCAGGGCTGAGGGCAGGAGCAGGATGGTCATGTATGAAACACTCAGGGCTTTGGGGCCAGTGTAAGGTTGGATTATCCTTTGTACTTTTACCATTTTCATTTTTTAACATAAAACTGGGAGTGGTTACAAAAAGGAGGAGGATAAGTCCTTTATACTTTTCTCTGCCTTTAGAATAGACCCCTGACTTAAGCTAAATAAACAGTTCTTGTGAAGATTCTCTATCTGTGTCACTAGCCAGGCAAATTACCATGCTGCGGGCCATCTGCACAAGTGACTCTGAGGGACTCCCTGCCTCCATCTCCACTGCATACTGCCATGGTGCTTGGGGGTCATCTGCCTCATCTTGCTCATCTCCATCTACCTCCTCCAGCTGCTCTTGCTCCTCCTCTCTTGTCACCTGGGTCGAAAAACCACTCATTTCACCAGACAATTTTTTGCTCCAAATGTCCTCCTCCTCCTCCCCCAGTTAAGTCCCCACCAGCTCGTGGCCCGCGAGATTTTTTTGCCACTTCTTCACCCCGCCCAGACAGATTTTTCGCATCTGTTCCAGGACAAAAGCATGGAATGACGTTTTCACCCCCGTATCCTGGCGACTGACAAATAACGGGGGCCCCTCGAATGGCCTCAAAAAAATGGCAGGTTCACGCCAGATTGCACTGGCTGACATCAAATTTCCCACGGGGGAGTATTTTGGGGTGCCGGGATCATCAAAAAAATCTTAAATGGCCTTTCTTGTTCAACAGTCAGCCAACAGTACAGGTGGAATTTCCCAAGGGGTGGAAATAGTATATCAGCTGTGTTGGGGGAGGCCATTCTGCACGCAACTCGAGGAGGTGTGCTTGGCTTTTTGGAATGGAGAAGTGCATGCACAGTTTTCTCCCATTTTCAGAATGTTCAAAAGACAGGAACATTTTCAAAACCCATTTTGAACACATCATCGCAGGGTGCATGGTCAGCCCCCTGGGTGCACGCAACCCATGTTTACCCAATTGCCTAGCAGGGTTCCGTTTTGCATTTTGCCGCAGAAAAAACCACATCGATTTCTTGCTGAAAGACGGGGGGAATTCCTCATGTGTGACTTCATTCGCCGAGGCAACCGGTTAAAACTACGTGAACCACGGCCCACACATGTGGTATGATTAAGCAGTACTTGGGGGCTGAGATGGGGGTGGGGGAGGAGGGGCGGACATTGGGCCCAACAGCAGTTTTTACAAAGTGGAGAAAGCGGCGTTTTCCTGTCCAAATTTTTGGTGTGCCCTGGCAGGAGACATTCCCCAGTGGGCGAAAGGACATGTACTGGGCCCCGACTGTGGTTACGCTCCACACCTGCGCTGCCCGGCACCTTGGAACAAACCCAAATTAAGCCAAGGAAACCGGGCCCCCCCTTCTTTTCCCTAAAATAATTTGGGAAGGGCTGGTACTGGCCTTTTTGGAAAAGAAATTACGGTTTGGGAACCCCTCAACCTCCCCCGCACAACCCCATTATTTTCTCTGAACGGCGAGAGCCCCCACTATTGGAAAAGCGGGGGATTTGAAAGTACCAAAAACCCTTGGACAGGACCCACGGTCAGCAAACGCCCCTTAGGAGGGTTTTGGAAGCATACTGTTTGTCTCTTTTGCAATGCCTCTTTGAACGACGCTGGCCCCAAATGATTACAAAGCAGGAGTTTTCGGGAAAATGGGGGGATGTTTGGGAAAAAAAAAGAAACAGCCCCTTCGCAGAGGGGGGGAGCCTTGATTTGGCGGGAAAGGGCATGGGGCCACGGGGCGCTCCCTGCTGCGTTGCAGGAGGGACCCCCCAAATCTAAAGGCCCCACCTTTCTCCCCGGGCCTTTGGTTTGGAAACACTGGCATGTTTTTGACACGGGGCCCCGGATCCAACGAAGCTCCCGGGCCCCCACGCTTAAATTTCTGCCCACAAATTCAACAATACCCAAATTAATTTAAACCCCTTCCCCCGGGTTTGGTCTTACCCAAAAAACTCCCCAAAAAAACCCCCCATGATTAGATAAATTTTACCCCCAAACCCGAGTGACAAACTACCCCCGGCTCCCCCTCGCTTACCCCCCTTTTCCCCTCCTTTTTTTACCCTGAAAAGCGGGTGTTTTCTACCCCAAAGGGCCAGTTCTCTACCGCCCTGGGCACGGCGGGCTCCCCTTTGCTGACTCACCCCCAAAAACTACCCCCTTTGCTGGCTGTGCCCTGCCTGATCCCGGCAAGCGACCCCTTTTCCTCTTAAACGATAAAAGGGCCCTTGCTTCACCCCGGGCTCCCAAGTGCGGCCCGGCTACCACATCGATCATTGTTGGATTTTTCACTGCTGCCCCCTCCCCCAATGGTTTTGGGGTCCCGCAGAGGTTTGACCCCCTCAAAAAAGGCCCCTCCCATGGCACTCCCCACACCAAAATAAAGGGCCGCCCTGCAAGAACCGGGGATATGGGCCCCCCATTTTTCTCTGCCAAGAAAGCTGTTTACTGTCTTCAAATTTTTTCATCCCTTGCTGTAAAAGGGTTTTTTAAGCCCAGACCAATAGTAGATCTCTTGCTGGGGGAAACCCGGTTTTGGGAAACAAAGGAAGGTTGGAACTGGGGAGGGCCGCTGACCCCCTTTTTGGACCATGCAACAAAGGGGTTTGGGTGTCGACTTCCCCCCCCCGACTTTTGGGGGGGGGTTTTGTCAATGTCATCTGGGAAATTTGGTTTACCAAGTCAACCAATCAAAACCCTTGGTTTGCTGGGGCCCAAAAACACAGCCGCTAGATGACACCGGCAGTTTTGGCCCACCGGGGTGACCCCTGCTGTGACGTCCCCCCTTTTCTGTGGGGGTGAAACCCGTGCCTCTCCAGGAAAGTTTTTGGCCACTGGCCACTCGCAAGTGAAGAGCCTGTCACCTCTCTGTCTTACAAACTGTTTGAATCAAAAAATTTTCATATCTGTTTAAAGAAGATAATGTTAAAAAAAAAATTTTAAAAAACCCCCTAACAACTGGGGGAACCCTTTATATCATTTGAAACAAAAGAAATCACCAGGAAAAAATTAAATGGTATTGGCGTTTAAAAAAAGCTTTTGGGATTTTACCGGGGCTACAAAAAGCACAAACACCCCTTTTAATTTAAAACCCCCTTTTGGGTATAAATTTTGCAAAAGAAAACACCAAAAAATGAACCGTTTTGGCGTTTAAAAAAAGCAATTTTTTTTAACCCACTTTCAAAACACAAACATGCTTAATTTAACCCCCCTTTTATATAAAAAAAGGGCCCCTAACAGAAATCACCAGGAAAAAAAATTTAAATGTATGTGGCGGTGTAAAAATGTATTTCTTTTACTGAATACAAAAGGAAAAAACAATTACAGACAGGACCCTCAAGCCCTTTCACCCAGAAAATGGTTTACAATTTGGGTGATTAAATTTCGCCCCCCGGTTTTCCGGGCCGCTCAGGGGCAGGGGGTCCCAAAACAAGGGCGGGGAAACCCGTAGCACAACGGGGTGGCCCAAATCCCACGTCTTCTAAAGCCCCCTTTTGACACCGATTTGGGAATTTCTACACACCTCCATTAATGCCGGCCCTCCAAAAACCCTAACCACTAATACACAAAAAATTTACAAAAAATTGGAAAAAATAGAAATAACTTCCTGTTACGTACCACTAAATGAGTGGGGGGATGGGCCCCCCGAAACCGGGGAAAAACCCCCCGGGGGAAATTCCCCCGGGAAAAATAGAAATAGAAAACCGGAGAAAAAGTAAAATAATGGAATACCTCCGTTTTTTGGGGGTTCCGGAGTCGGAAAGGGGAAAGGGACAGGGGAAACCTACTTTTACTACGGAATACCCCCAAAACCCCGGGAATAGGCCCCACTCCAAACGGGGGGGGTGGAAGTGCACACAGGGTTTTTTCCGCCAAAAAGGGAGAGGGGTGAAGAAATGCCAGACCGTGCCCAGTCATAGCCAGATATCTCCATTGGGCGGTCAAAGAGCGCATTTTAAGAGCATACAGAGGGCAAAATGATCTTAGGATAGGGGGCTACAAAATTCTCCTGTGCCAGGACTACTCCGCCAGTGTCGCACAGAAAAGGAAAATGTTTACACCTATCTGTAGAAATTTATATAAGTTTTTCCCAAATTGGGCCTTTTCCCGCGAAGCTCTTATATAAGGAAAAAGGGAAGGCACGACGTTTGATGATCCGGGGTCGGCAAGGCAGGCAATTTTTAACCCTTTGGTGGGAACATGACAACGGCTAAATTCTGATACAGGGAGGGATGGGGGACAACCGTTCCAACCCCACTTTTACCCACAAATAAATTGTTTCGAATGCACTAGTGTTTATACTCAGGGCAGATAGATCGACATGGAGAGATTCTACAGGGTTTTCCCTGTTTGAATTTATACGTTTTTTATTCTGTTTTTTCTCCAAAACATCCTTTTCGTTTTTGGGAAAACGAATGGTTTAAGGTGCCAAACCCCCTGGGGGGAGAGGTGGGTAAGTATTCTGGGGCAGTTGCGTCGCAGGCTGGGGCGGCGGGGGCCCCTCGGGGAAAAATTTGGGATCTTGTTTCAAAGGCCCGGGTCTTTTTTTTTTTTAAAAAAAGGGTTTTTTTTTTACACATCCCCAAAAAAAATTTTCAGCAAAAAAAACGGAGCAGGTGCATTACAATCAGTGTTAGTTTTACATATAAAACCCCAACAAAAAACAAATTCCCACAACATCGAATACTTCAAATTTAAAGGTACATTTGTTGGTCTCGGTCGCCTCCAAAAAAAAACATTGCATCATTCTGCCGCCATCATGTAAATCTACCTTGAGTGGCCCCAGATCATCCGCCAATGCCCTAAGCATTTACCACATTGTATCTGTAAAGGGAAGCATGATGTCTCTTATTTCTTGTGATGTTAAAAATCTTTCAATAAAAGTTCTCCATTTATGGAAGAACCCTTTAGCTTGTGACTCTTTATTGTTCTCCACCTCCCTCTTATCCAAAATAAGAAAGTGTTTGACCATTGCTATCACCATATCAGTGGAGGGGATATCTCGATCAAGCCATCGCTTCAGGAGACATCTCTTTGCCACCAAAAAAAAGATATGGACCAACGACGAAACCCTAGAATCCCTCGGATCAATATGAAAGATCATAGGGTAGGGAGATAGATCCAACTCCAAGTCTAACTTATTACGGAGTAAAGTAAATAGCTGCTCCCAGAAGTCTTGGGACCTTGAGCAAGTCCATATGCCATGATATAGATCCGCACCTGGGAGTTGACATTTGGGGCATGCTACCAATCTATCTGGCGCACTCGGATGAGGAGGTACATCAAATGCATATATTGCATAGTGAAGCAGTTTAAATTGAGACTCCCTCCAGTTTTCACAAGGAATAAGTTTCCGTATCCATTGCCATCTTTCTAAAATCTGCCCAGGTAAATCAGGATCCCCCAGTGGATGCACCCATCGCGAAAATATTTTAGGTTGGTTCCCATCCCCTGGATCGTCCCTAAGCGACCTATAAAGGAACAACATGGAACTCTTTTGTGGTGATTTTCCTATAAAGGAATCAAATCTATTGGTTAGAAACTCTTTCCTGTAATTCCTCAAGCGGTCACACAAAAACCCCATGACCTGAGCGTAAGCCAAGTAGCAGCCCCCCGGGGTTTCCAGCTTAGATTGTAGTTCCTGGCAGGTTAAGAACCATTTCTCCGGCTGATGAATTCCCACATTACGCCATCTCCTAAACTCTGGGTTGTCGCCCCCACAAATACAAATGCTTAGAACACAAAAAGGAGAGACCCCTCAGCTTTCTGACTGCTTTCCACGCAGCAACTGTGTCCTTTATGACTAAGGATTTCCTGATCGTCAACGGGATTCTGGAGTATTTAGTGTGTAATAGACTATTCAGGCTCCAAGGTCTTGCTAGATTAGACTCCAGAGACAAATTAGAAAAAAAATTGGACTGCTGAATTCAATCTATAACATGTCGCAGTAGGCATGCAAGATTATAGGTCCTGAGGTCCGGGAACCCCAGTTCCCCCCTGTCCCTAGGAAGCATCAGTGTCCTCAACGCTATCCTGTGTCGCTTATGAGCCCAAATAAAAGAAGAAAAAGGGCTGGATCTTTAAGGTACCATGACACAACCAGATAGTCATGCACACTCCCCCAGGAAACTTCACTTAATGTTATAAGTTGGAATGTAGCGGGTCTCAATACGCCCATCAAAAGGAAAAAAGTCACCACACATCTTAAAAGGTTCAAGCCAGACATTATCTACATCCAGGAAACACATTGGAAGAGAGGGACAATGTCCAGTCTTAGAGCCCCCTGGATAGATGCTTGCTATACAGCAAGCCATTCTTCCAAGTCACGGGGAGTGGCAATTCTGTTCCGTAGAGGACTGGGACAGGTGGTGGAGGAGGAAGTAGCGGATGACATTGGAAGATTCTTGCTGCTGAGAATCAAAATAACGGAGATGCACTATACCCTCGTGAACGTGTATGCTCCGAATCTCCCAAGCACAAATTTCTTTGCTAAACTAGATGCACTGCTGACAGCATGGGGTGATACAAATGTCATAATGGGAGCCAATTTCAATGCAGTACCAAATCCAACCTTGGATAGGACCACACAGACTGGTTCTGTTTCCTTAGCCACGAGAGACATTCTTCATCTAATGACCTCCCAAACTATGTGTGATCCTTGGAGGGTAATCAACGCTAACTCACGGGAATACACCTGCTACTCCTCGGTGCACGGGAGCTTCTCCCGGACTGACTACTTCTTGTTGTCGACGTCATTGTGGAAGATGGTGAGAAACACCGTTCTACATGCTATATCAATATCGGACCATGCGCCGATCTCCTTGTCTTTGGCAGGTAGTCCCCCTAGGCAAATCAGCAGGTGTTGGAGGTTCCCTGCATACTTACTAGCGTCAGATGATTTTAAATCATTTTTATAGACTCATTGGGCGAATTATGTTGATGATAACATACAACACGTGGGGAATATGCCGCTGTTCTGGGCTGCTGCAAAGGCAGTGATTAGGGGTCATATAATAAGCTACATCTCAAGTAGGAGACGAGAGGCACATAAAAGATTCCAGACTCTTCACTTACACTTCTGCAACACACAGGGAAAAGGCCGCTTGCTCCCACGAAATCAAACAAGCAGAATTATAAGAGGTAAGCAGTGTTTAATGCATTCATCAGAGTCAGGCGGATGGCTGGTGAGACTCACGCAGAATAAATATTTCAGGTGGGCTAGCAGGTCCGGAAGATGCGGCTCGCCTAGTCAAATCAAAACGGACACGTAAACCAGTAATAGCGTTGCAAAAACCCTTTTTCTAGGGTAATCCACACTGACCAGGATAGCATAGCTAATTTAATTTATACCTATTTTGAGGATCAATACAGAGCTTCGCCTGCAACATTGCAAAAATACAATCCTTTGTGGATTCACAGATCCTTCCAGGTCTGTGGGAGGAGCAAAGATCCCTGCTGATGGTCCTATTACTGGGGAAAAGGTGAAGGCAGCGATTGCTTCCTCCTCTAACAATAAGTCGCCGGGCCCAGATGGTTATAGTGTAGAATTTTACAAACTTCTATCCCCGCAGGTGTCTTTCCCTTTCTTACTACTCTGTATAAATGATGTTATCAGGAACAAAAATCGCTGGACCATTTTTTTGACTCAGCAGCATTTTATTGCCTAAGCCGACAAGGATCATCTACAAGTTAAAAATTATCACCCCAAACGCACTGCTCAATTGTGATTACAAGTTTCTGGGCCCAAAATCTTAGCAACAAGATTCCCGACTTTCTTGCCCCGATTGTTCACCCACACAAAGAGGGTTTTTTTAAAGAACGACAAACTGTCAAAAAAAATAAGGGCGGCGGTGCAGGCGGTACTTCAGGCACGTGAAGCAGATCGAATCTTTATGCTCCTGAGCCTAGATGCTTTCGAAGGCTTTTGACTATCTCCTGGGCCCTTTCTCATGACAACCCTGACAAACAGGTTATTTGGCCCTAGTTTTTGAAATGTCATTAAATTTTATTCAGGGAAAGGGTCCTATACTAACTTATTAGTTAATGCTCCATCTAACGGACCTCATAATATGTTCAGAGGCACGAGGCAGGCCCACTCCCCACCTCTCTTATTCAACCTATCCCTTGATCCCCTGCTACATTGTCTTCAACCTCTAAATTGAGGGTCGAACGCTGCATCCCCCCTAACCCAGTAGAAGTAGCAGCATTTGCAGACGATGTGCTTGCTAATGATAATAAAACCGAGACACAACCTTCTGGAATTCTCCGGGTCTTGAAAGAGATAGCTCTGTCACGGATGTCCCTGTGACCCCCGTCCCGGGTTGCAGGCGCATCCGTGCCCCGCTGCTGAGCGGCGCTGCGACCCGCATGTCGGGTCGCAGGCGCGCTCGTTCTCCGATCTGTCCCATGGGTTTACTTACCTGACCATGTCTCTATGCAGCCTCTGCCCCGCGGCGGTGCCGCGCACGCGCGCCGGCAGTGTTCAATTTAAAGGGACAGCAGACCGGTAATTGGTTATTGCCGGTTGCTGCCCCTATTTAAGCCTGCCTCTTCCTGGTTACCCTGCCGGATCTTTAGTGCCAATAACCTATAGAGAAAGCATTCGTAAGCCTTGTTCTGATTACCGTGTACCGTTTGCCTCCGTCCATTGACCACGAATCTTGACCCCCTCCCTTCCACAGACTAGGAAACAAGCCGCCCTGTCCTGACCTTCTGCCTGTCCCAACTACGAGCCTGCCTGACAATTTTGTACCACACTACACCTCGGCTGCCTCCACCAGCAAGTGACGTCAGGGGTAGCGACCTGGTAGACTCCTGCCGCTGCAAGTCCATCCCGCTTTGCGGTGGGCTCTGGTGAAAACCGGGACCTGCTTAGATTCCGCTCCCTGGCGTGGCTTATGCCATCGCTTGTGGTGGTCCAGAGGATCCACTATCTCCGACTGTGACAGGCTCCCTTACGGGTTACAGCATAAGTATTGATAAAACAAAAGCCATGATGCTAAAGGGACCGGCGAGGCCGGCGTGGGCAGCCACCTACCCCTTTCACTGATGTGAAACGGCGTTACCTTATCTGGGAGTGCAGATAACCAGAAACCCTGATCTGCTACACAAGTTTAACATAGTTCATTATATAAGCGAAATGGAGAAAAGATTGGAATCTTGGAGGAGCCTACCTTTGTCCTATTTGGGACGGTGGAATCTACTCAAAGTCGGGGAATCTACTCAGTCGTTGAATCTCCCAAACTGTTATATCTAATACACTCCCTCCCTATATACTTCCCACACAAAAGTATCAAACTTATAGAGGCATCATATCGGAGGTTCGTGTGGGGGGGAAAGAGACCACGGAATCCGTGGTTGGTATTGCAGCAGCCCAGGACAAACAGAGGAATCAATCTCCCTGATGTTAGAGCCTACAATGTAGCAGGCGTGCTGAGAGTGGTGCTGGACTGGATACAGGGAACAGCGGTATTTGCGGATACGACATCTGACCCAAAACTTTCTGGGAAGATATCATTGCCAGACTTTTTGCATACCCCGCCTCAGTAGGTCCCCGCATCACTTAGATCATATCTATTGATAGCTGCCATATGGAGGGCATGGCAGAAAATGCGAAAGACACACGGGCTACACCCACACACAACATTGTTGCGTTCATTTTGGGGCAATCCGGAATTTCAGGGTGAGAGCCCTCATGGAGAATATGGTCGGTGGAGGAAGGGTGGGATTGCATGTATTGCCCAATTGACAGACCAAAAGAAACACCTTTTGTTATCCTTTGAAGAGTTGAAACTTAGATTCCTAGAGATACAAATCTCCTTTTTTTCTTACCTTAGTGCTAGTGCATATGCCAGCAAGGTCCTCGCGCAAATATCCCCAAGGGAATGGGACCCGAACTTTTGGAGATTAGTAAAGCAAAGCACTTCATCGAGAGGGTTAACATCATATTTATACAACTGTATGCACCTTCCTCTAGATTTTGCCCAAACAAACATGGGTCTGACCAAATGGGTAAGGGATTCCCCTGACTTAGATTTGGAGACACTTCACCAAGCATTAAATAACAGCCACAAATTTTTACCGGTGAGTAGATACCAAGAGATGTCACTAAAGCTATATCACAGGGCATACTTAACCCCAGCTAGGGGATTCAAAATGGGCATATTTGAGATGGATAAATGCTTTCGCTGTGCTGCTCCCGGAGCGGATATGTATCACTGCTTATGACAATGTCCAGTAGTTCAGGGATTTTGGACGCGAGTGCAGTCCTTTACTAGAGAACACTTAACCAACTATGTCCCCGACAATTCATTGTGGGCCATTTTTGGCCACATAGATACTACAAGGACGCTGTCACGGTTCACGCCGCGACCCCTGCTATGGACCGACAGCGTGCCCGTGTCTCCTGTGTCCTGGCCGCTGCTGCAACATTCCCTGGTGTCCCTGTCCTGGCTCCTTCCACTCCTGAAGCCTCACCACCTGTGCTTCCTCCAGCTCCCTGGCATCCTGTGCGCACACGTGCTCCCTCTACGGGCACGTGCGCGGCACTGAACCACATTTAAAGAGTCAGAGTATCTTGGCCCTGCCCAGTGACCTGTAACCTCTGGCTACATAAGGAACCTCCTACCTGTACTCTTGGTCAGTTCGTTGTTGTCTTCAGCACAAGAGCTTGACCCCCTGGCTGCTGAATTGCTGCTGTTCTATACCTCTATCAGTTCCTGTTGGACATTTGCCGCTGCACCATGCTGCCTACCTGCTATACATCTGCCGCTGCACCTGCTGGCCTATACCTGCTACCTACCTGGACTGGGCATATGTTCACAAGCTACACCTGGACTGAGCATCCGTTTATCAGCCTCCAGTGTCCAGCCTTCCAGCCCTGCACTTCGGCTACCCACTGCGGGTATTACCATCTCTAGAGGCAAGAAGTCCGCATGAATGGCGGAAAAGATCCAGCACCACTGGATGAATAAAATAATCTTCTTTATTGTATCAAATCATTAAAATCCAGACACGACAGACAGAGTCAAAGCGTTTCGGGTAAACACCCTTAATCATGACTTAAAAACAGACACTCAATAAACATATTTAAAGGAAATCAAAACCAAAACGTTTCAGAACACATATCATGTGACATGAAACAAATAACATACGTTTTTTTAGAACATATTTAAAGACACAGGCAAAACATGTATGACAAAGTCTCCATGCAAAAAAAAAAAAAAAAAAAGGGGTAAAATAAAAATGAGTGTGAATAAATGTGAATGAGGAAAGAAAAAAAAAAAAAAAAAACCCCATGAAAAGGAATATGGGAATTGTGTGGGGAGAAGAAAAAAAAAAGGAACATAAAAATGAGTGTGAATGAAGGTGAATGAGGGAAAAAAAAACTGAAAAAAGGAAAAAAATTAAATGTGAAAATGAGTGTATAAGTAAATGTAATGGGAGAAAAAAAAGACATGAAAATGAATATGTAAATAAATGTAATGAAAGAAAAAAAAAGGGGAAGAAAAAATTTTACATGAAAATGAGTGTGTAAAAAGATGTAGAGAGAAAAAAAAAGGGAAGGAAAAAAATGAAACATAAAAATGAATGTGTGAATAAATAAAATCAAAAAAAAAACATGAAAATGAGTGTGTATAAATATGTAGAGAGAGGAAGAAAAGAAATAAAAAAGGGAAGGAAAAAAATGAAACATAAAAATGAATTTGTGAATAAATATGATAAAAAACAAAAAACAACCCATGAAAATGAGTGTGTACAAAAATGTAGAGAGAAAGAAAAAAAAAATTATTAATGTCTATTGTCCATTATTGATTAACACAGATATAGCAAATCGTTTTTATGATTCATGCCTTTTGGATGCCGGGATTCCAATTGCCAGATCCAGAAAGTCCCCCGGTTAAGGAGAACCCTCCTACGATCTCTCCCTCTCTCAAGGGGTTTAACCCTTTCAATACCATAAGTGGCAAAACCAGACAGATCACGACCATGAACAGTGGAGAAATGCCTTGAGACGCCAGAAGAATTGATACTCAAAGGGCTAATGGCATCGGAAATATGTTCAGCAATCCTTTTTTTGAAAGAACGGATAGTGCATCCAACGTAGTTCAGCTTACAAATTGTACACTCAATGGCATATACATGATAATTGCTGTTACAATTAATAAAATCTTTAATACGAAAGCTCTTGAGAGTTGATAAGGAAATTATGTTATCGGTAGTCTTAATGAATCTACACAAAGAGCAGCACAAACCAACACACTTGTAACATCCCTTAACAGACAACCAAGTGGAGGTGAAAGGGTTGAACCCAAAGTGTCTCCTCTTCTAGATACAAATCTACAACCTTCAGATAAAATTTCAGCTATAGTAGGATCCTGCCGTAAGATAGGCAGGTTTTCTTTCAAAATCTTAACTACAGATTAAAACTGATTACTGTACTTGGTACTGAAGGTAACTGGTGTCCTATCCTGAGAGAGGTTATTAATATGTTTCGAGGGACAATGTAACAAATCAGATCTCGAACGTTTAGAGACAATACTATCTGCCCTCTCCAACATCCATTTGGGGTAATGTCTACAAGATCCAGTCACCCTACGTTTTTTGTCTGGTGATGCTTCCGAAGTTCCTGCTCTTCTGGACTCCGGCTCTTCCGAGAACTTCATCCATCCGTCCCTACTGGAGAAGTTCTGCCTGCCTGTTTCCCATCTGGAAAAACCACTTTGTTTTTCATCCGTTAATGGGGAGATCCTGAAGGAGCCAGTCCAGTTCAGCACCCAGCCTGTGTCTCTACAAATTGGAAGTTCCCACCAAGAGGACATCTCCTTCTACGTCCTGCCAAGTTCGTCTGCTCCAGTCTTGCTCGGGCTTCCATAGTTCCAGCTTCACAACCCATCCCTGGATTGGCGAACGGGTGAAGTGGTCCAATGGGGTGAGCATTGCTACTCTCACTGCCTCAAGCCCACCCATCTGGAGCAGTCCTGCCCTCCCGTTTCTCTGCCCATTTGTTCTGCTGTGCCGGTGTAAAATTCACATCTGCAAGAAGAGCCTCTGGTCTTCAAAGACACCTCTGACTCCCACTCACCCCACCCCCTGCCTACTGTTTTTGCTTCTTCTCCCCAGGTCCAAGAAGTTTTCCGGGACTCTCTGGACACCTCCTCTGACGACAGTTCCTGGGATACTGAGGAGGAGGTGGTCACCCCTAGTCGTTTTGTGGGTACCCGGCTAGCCCAGAGGGGAGGGCTTAAGGGGGGAGGGTACTGTCACGGTTCATGCCTCGGCCCCTGCTATGGACCGACAGCGTGCCCGTGTCTCCTGTGTCCCGGCCGCTGCTGCGACATTCCCTGGTGTCCCTGGCTTTCTGCACGCACCTGTCCTGGCTCCTTCCACTCCTGAAGCCTCACCACCTGTGCTTCCTCCAGCTCCCTGGCATCCTGTGCGCACACGTGCTCCCTCTACGGGCAGGCGCGCGGCACTGCACCACATTTAAAGAGTCAGAGTATCTTGGCCCTGCCCAGTGACCTGTAACCTCTGGCTACATAAGGAACCTCCTACCTGTACTCTTGGTCAGTTCGTTGTTGTCTTCAGCACAAGAGCTTGACCCCCTGGCTGCTACATTGCTGCTGTTCTATACCTCTATCAGTTCCTGTTGGACATTTGCCGCTGCACCAGCCTGCCTACCTGCTATACATCTGCCGCTGCACCTGCTGGCCTATACCTGCTACCTACCTGGACTGGGCATACGTTCACAAGCTACACCTGGACTGAGCATCCGTTTATCAGCCTCCAGTGTCCAGTCTTCCAGCCCTGCACTTCGGCTACCCACTACGGGTATTACCATCTCTGCCCGCGGTGGGCCCTGTGGATCCCGTTCCAGGACATTTCTGGCTTTGCGGCCAGAAATCGTTACAGACGCCCTGTGCACCGTGGAGTAGGAGGTTGTTACATATGGTCTCAGCGGTGGGGATAAAAACGATTTTACATACTTGGATTCATAACTCTCCTATACCATTCAAAATGTTTCTCAATAAATTGTCTTTTGTTATGAAGATGGATTGGGTTGAGGCTTCGCTCAAAAAAGAATTGCACACTAAAAAGTTTTTCGAAACATGAGGCAGTTTTATTTCCTTGCTGCCAGCGAGAATTCAGCAAGCCATAAGGGACTGTTTCGGTCTTACAACCTGGTACCAACAGCAGGTATTACTAGGAGATCCGCCCATGTAGGATGATAGGTCTTACATGAGGGATCCTGGGGGTCGCGCGCCGCACACACTCGCTTGCTAATGTCAATATGTTGAAAAAGCGTCGGAACGATGCAAACAGCTCACTCATTGCAAGTAGAAATGCTCATGCTCTGTCAAGTTAACATGTTTTAATGTATGCATGTGAGTCTTAGTGTATAAACTGTTCTAACATTCAAACCGAAAACATGTAGAGTTTATACAAATGCATGCACTAGGACATCATAGTTATATACACACATTTTATTAAGAGTAATACCAAATTGCAGTGGGTAAGGTATGGCAAATGGAGCACGGGACGTGAAAACGTGACACACCAGCACTGAAAGGATGAGAGCACATTTATTGTTATGATAATAAGTTTTTATGTGAGGAGAAGGGAGAAGGGAAGGAAAGGGAAAAAGGATAACGAATGTCTCTAGAGTGTATATCTGTGACTTCTTGAACGTTTGTAAGACTGCTTTGTTCTTCTGTTGATGTGCAATAGCACATTTAAAAGAATATACAAAAGCAGAAAATGCGGAAGGAGACACAAGAGACACACTGAAAGACCTAAAAGACAGACTTTTTATTGTCAATGGGTTTTTCCTCACATTTGTGTTTGTGATCTGTTAAAAAGGAAAAAGGGATATTTCCAAAATATGAATGCACAACTATTGTTATTTGTAATCGTGAATAATTGATTGGTCAAATGTTGTAAATTAAAGATAACATCTGGAAATGTCCAATAAAACACATTTAAAAGAAAACCACAAACATGCTTAAATAACCCTTGGATATAAATTGCGCTACAGAAATCAGTAGCAAAAAATTAACTGGTATGTGGTGTGTAAAAAAGCCTTTTCTTTAACTGAATACGAAAGCACAAACAGGCTTAGACAACCCTTGGATATTAAATGTGCTTCAGAACTGACCAGATGGCATTAAAATGTATATGGAGCAGAATTGGACCCACCCTGGACTTCAAATACAATACCCCACAAAATGAATCAAAATTATAACAGAAGAGGAGCAGTCGGGGACGGTACCGGAAGCCGATGGAGACAGTCGTGTGTTAGAGGAGCTCCCGCACCGGACCGCAGCAAATAGCACGCCTGGCCGTAATAAGCACCCTAAATGGGTAAAAGAAGATCCCAGCTCCAAGAGAAAAGCGTGGGGAGGCCTCCGACGCCTGCCGTGCCACGGACCTCGCTAGACGCCTTCATCTTCCGAGGATCTCCACATCCGGCGCGCACAGGCCCAGCGGCGCCATTATCGCCTCCTGCACCCACGTCACCGGAGCGGAGCTGCAACTTGCCGACTGCTGAGGAGAGCCGGGAACTGCTGGCGCGACCCGTCACCAGAGCCCTGAAGGCAGCTCAGACCTGGGCTGGCGTCTCCCCTGAACGGGCCCACGTCTCGGCGGCGGATCAGGTACAGGCTGCAGCGAACTCTCCCTACCTCTCCCCCTCAGCTGCTGACCCGCGATCCCCGCAAGGAATTTCAGCTCCCCAGCTCCTATATAGCAATATGGCTGCTAAGTCACCACTGCAGCCCCAGGGCAGGTGCCCCAGCCACCAGACCACTACTACACCCTCAGAGGGCGCAATTTATGCAGGGCAAAACAGCCTGGACTCTGGGTCCGCACTATTATCCCCAGCCAGACTCGGACAGCTCAGCCCCATCATGGCAGGGCTCCCCGGTGTACACCTCTGCCTCTCATGGCCCACGCAGGGCAGCTGTCTCTCACGGATCTGAGCTCATACAACACTTTCCCACCAGGGAGGATTGGCAAGCTATGATATCAGAGCTCAAGCAGGCCTGTAGAGAGGAAATCTCCAGTATCAGACAGGACATTAAACAAATTGCTTCCAGAGTAGAGATGATTGAAGAGGATCATGACAATACTCACAAATATATGGAGCAGCTACACCCCACCATGCTGGAGCAGGTCTCTATGGTTAACGGCATGGCCCGCCACTTAGAGGACCTCGACAACCGGGGGCGCAGAAGCAATATAAGGATCAGGGGGGTCCCTGAAGCTCAGGGAGAGGAGAATGTGCACTTAGTCCTGGACGCTATCTTTAATCAAGTTATGGAGTCCACTCCCCCTAGATCCTAAAAGCTTGATAGGGCCCATAGAGCGCCTAGACCCAAATCCTCATCATCCCTCCCAAGGGACATTATCTGCTGCTTCCGCGACTACAAGGAAAAAGAAGCGGTTATGGAAAAAGCGAGGGAATGCGACAGATTAAATTTCAGGGGGCGAACATCCAGCTATTCCAGGACTTGTCTTGGCACACCCTTCAAAAACGTCGGCACCTTCAGCCGCTCCTTGCTATCCTCCGGGAGAGACGTATACCATATAGGTGCGTGCTCTGAGGGACGCACAGCCACGCTGAAAACGCCACAAGACCTCATTGGCTTCTGTAAGACACTACAGATCCCTACCCCGGAGATTGAAAACTGGGAACTGGCTGCCCTCGTGCCACCTCCTCCACCAGTGTGGCACTCTGTGTCCTCCACTAAAGGACGAGCCCCAACGGGCTCCCCTCCGGCTCCCAAGTCTAGGCGCAGTCCTCCGCATTGAACTGGGACTCATCTTAAGGCCAGGTCTAAGGATCTTGCTTATCAAGCTGCCTTGCCTCTACGGCGGATTTTTATTCCGGCAGCGGTGCGGTGTGAAATGCTCCTACTCTAAGGATTTGTGTTTCTTTCGGACACCACACTTCCTTGGTTGTGGACTAGCCACCTCCGCGGCCCCTCTTGTCTGCCCTGTTAGGAGGCGCAAGTCTCCCGCTCCGGTACGGAGGGAGGGGATCTTCCCTTTAGACGCATTTCCCGAGTCTGAAGGGGGGGTTCCCTTGGGGATATTCTTCCCTTTGAAGTATTTTCTCCGACCTCCGGACCCCGCGGACCAAAGGCGTCACGCATTTAGGGAGTTTTTTTCTTTCCTCCCTTTTGTTGAGTATTGTAGCCTATTGATTATTTCATTCCCCAGTCGAGTGACTGGTTTGCTGGTTCATTTTCTTATCTTGGTTGTTTTGTCTTATCTGTAGTTGTAGTGTCCATGCCTACACCCTTCCTTTTGTATCTCTCCTCAGCCCTTTTCTTTTTCTGTCCTGAGTTTCTCACCCCTTCCCTCTCTACACTGGTCAGCCTCTGAAATCCTTGACCTCTTTTAGTCATTTCCTATTGTTACATAGAGGGGAGTCATCTTTAGACAGCAGACATGGTTAGATGTCTCACAATGAATGTTAAGGGGCTGAACTCCAATGTAAAGAGGCGTTTGGCGCTCCGGGAGTGTCTTAGAGCAGACATCGTTCTCCTACAGGAGACTCATTATAACTCCACGGGATCTTTTGCCTTTGCGCGGCGTTACTACCCAACAGCCTTTTCCGCGTTTAATGAGCAGAAAAAAGCTGGTGTGGCCATACTAGTGGCCAATTCCTGCCCCCTGCAGGTCACTTCATCCCAAATTGACCCGGCCGGTCGCTACGTTATCTTGCAGGCTACCCTATATGGGAAACCAGTGGTATTGTGCAATCTTTACGTACTTAACATCTCGCAGATCTCCTTCCTCAACAGAGTTTTTTCCCAACTCTCTAAGCTCCCACCGTCTGCCGTCCTAATAGGAGGGGATTTCAACCTAAGTTTCTCTGACATTATGGATAGGACCACCTTGAGGAGAGGCCCCCCGACCCAGAGTAGACAATCAAGGGCTTTCCATAAGGTAATTAGGGCCCATTCTCTCTTTGATATATGGAGGATTGACCACCCCAGAGAGAGGGAGTTCACCTTCTACTCCAACCCGCATAAATCCCACTCCCGACTGGATTATTTTTTCGGCAACATTATGTCCCTCCGGCTGGTGAAAGGCTCCAACATAGAGCCGATCACCTGGTCGGATCATGCCCCAGTCATGGTTGAGCTTGACTTTCGGGAGTCTCCTTGGCGCGCATGCCACTGGAGGCTCAATGAAGCTTTAGTCAAGAACCCGGTGCATAGGCAGAAACTGCAAGACGCAATCACGTCTTACTTTGAGACTAATATAGGCACCGTGTCCTCCCTCTCTTCTCTCTGGGAAGCTCACAAAGCGGTGCTACGCGGCCACTGCATTGCGCTGGGTTCTAGGCTTAAGAAAGACGGAAAGGAGAGGGTGTTGAACCTTCGCGCCCACCTCAAGAATCTTGAGAGAAAGATGGCCCTACACCCTAGTGTGGCGACGCTACGTCGCATTGTAGCGACCCGGCAGGACCTTAAGGATATAGCTACGCGCACAGTTGAGCGGCTCCAAGTGTATTCAAAGCAACTGTTCTATAGTTTCGGCAACAAGGCCCACACGATCCTGGCCAGGCAGCTCAAAGAGAGATTTGTAAAATCAATGCCATCCGCACTCCGTGATAGGACGGGGACACTGCGGTATGACCTGAAGGCAATGGCTGACATTTTCCTGGAGTACTTCTCCAAGCTATACTCCCTCCCCTCCGACCTACCGCAAAATAAGCACGAGGCCCAGAGACAAATCAGGGAATTCCTGCAAGCCTGCCCCCCTCACCCTCCTCCCACCCGAGGCCCATGTCTCCCTCAATGCCCCCATCGAGCCGGAGGAAATTATAAATGTTCTCAAACAGCTTCCCTCGGGAAAGGCCCCGGGACCGGATGGTCTCCCATATTTGTATTATAAGGTGTATTTGGACATTTTTGGTCCCACATATGCTCCAGTTATTTAACTCCTTACTGGGGGGCTCTCCTCTCCCGGAGTCGATGACCCTCTCCCACATTACTCTCATCCATAAACCCGGAAAAGACCCAGCGGATAGCGCAAGCTACCGCCCTATTGCGCTCCTTAACTCAGATCTGAAAATCTACACCAAAATTCTAGCTAATAGACTAAATCACTGGCTTCCCCGGCTCATCAGTAGAGACCAGGTAGGGTTTGTCCCAGCTAGACAGGGGGGGGATAACATAAGACGGACCATTGACCTCATGGAGGTGGCCAACTCGACTAACCAACCGGTCCTGATCATTAGCCTTGATGCGGAAAAGGGATTTGATAGGCTAGGCTGGCCCTTCCTTTTTGAGACTTTGTCATCCCTGGGCTTTAAGGGGGCCTTCTTGGCCGCAATTAAAGGTCTTTACACCTCCCCATCGGGGTCCATTAAATTACCTTTTTGCACCTCCGAGAGGTTTCGAATACGGAATGGCACGCGACAGGGATGCCCTTTGTCCCCCCTCCTGTTTGCCCTATGTATAGAGCCTCTTGCGGCTGCAATCAGGGCTAACCCGGACATAAGAGGAATCAGAGTCAGGGATAAGGAGTTCAAGCTCTCCCTGTTTGCGGACGATATCCTCTTGACTCTGACCGCACCACACACTACTCTTCCCACTCTCCACTCCCTTTTAAGCGAATTCGGAAAATTGTCAGGGTATAAAATCAATGCTGCTAAATCGGAGGCCCTTCCCTTAAATCTATCCCCTGAGGCAGTTGACTCCCTCAAACATAACTTTTCATATACATGGAAGGATCATTCGCTCAAATACCTAGGAATCCACATTACAAATAGATACGAGACGCTATAACAAAACTAATTTCCCCCCACTTTTTAGGGAACTAAAGGGCCTGCTACTGAGGTGGAACTCGCAGCCGATCTCATTTTTTGGCAGAATTAATTCGGTCAAGATGAGCATCCTGCCAAAGCTTTTATATCTGTTCGAGACCCTCCCAGTGGCAGTTCCCCTGAAAGAACTGAAATCATTACAATCCGCTATACTGAACTTTATATGGGCGCAGGGACGTCATCGAGTGGCGAAGGAAGTGCTAATGACTAGCAAACAGAGAGGGGGCCTAGCAGTCCCTAACATTTTACTCTATTACTTTGCTACCCACCTAAGATGCATTCCTGCTTGGTCTGCGCTGAGGGACTCCTCGAAATGGGAAGAGGTGGAAAAATTGTCGCTAGCCCCTATACACCCTAATGCCTTTCTCTGGAATTCCCGCCCACTCCCAGAGACGAGGTCTTCGCTGGGCCCCATAAGATTCACGTTACAGATCTGGAAATACTGCCGATCTAGGTATCCACTTGCCTCCAAGGCCTCGCCGATGACCTCTTTTCTATGCACCCCACTCCTGCCGGGGAGCTCATCGGGGCTTTTTGCGTGACTATGGCTGGGGCATGATCTATTCAGGTTTGTTGATATCACAGAGGGGCAGGATAGGAAATTGATCCCATTCCCTTCCCTCCAAGCTAATTACGACCTTCCTATGAGTTCAAGCTTTCATTATCTCCAAATCACTCACCTCCTCTCTTCTATCTATGGAACAAATAGATTGTCCCCCCCCCACTCAATTCGAAATGATGTGTAAGGTTTGAGTGACCACTAAGGGACTCATCTCTGCAATTTACGCAATCCTTCAAAACCCGGTCCCTGACAGAGAGGTACGCCACAAATACATGACTAGATGGGAGTCATACCTAGGTAGGGATCTCCCCTATTCGACCTGGCAAGCTGTCTGGGAGGCGGCGGTGAAGTCCTCCACCTGTATCACCCATAAAGAGAATTTATATAAATTTCTGATGTTCTGGTATCACACCCCGGACCTCCTTCGCAAATGGAATCCACAGATCTCAGACCATTGCTGGCGCTGTGGTCAAGCAACGGGCACGCTTCCACATATTTTCTGGGACTGTCCGAGACTGGGTGTGTTTTGGGCACAGGTGCGGGACTTCCTTGCTGATCTCCTCGGGGCACGGATGCCCTTGGATCCACTCACCTACTTGCTTAATGGGCCGGTGATGAGTCTGTCCAAGCCCAAAAGAGTAATGATGAGACATGTTCTCACGGCCGCCAGGTGCCTGATATCTGGGCTGTGGAAACAGACTCTTCCTCCCTCAATCTCCGACCTTTATCGGCGGATTAGGGCGGTAAGGCGAATGGAGTACCTGTCAGCTACCTTAAACAACAGACTCGATCTCTTTGATAAAGTATGGTCGGTGTGGGATGCCTACACTGTGACCCAAGCTCTATAAGTAGAATACTGTTGGCTGTACTGGACTTTCTCCCCCCCCCCCCCTCCTCCCCCTCGTTCGTCTCATCCTCTTGTATCCTTGTCTTTGTCAGACATATTAAGATTGGACCTTCCTGCTGATTGTGAATCCGTGACGAGTGCCGAACTTGTGATGTAATATTGCTTTGTAATAACTGCTAGATGAGTTTGATACCGAAATGCGGCTTTACCTCACTTTCCCCGGAAAAGGTTCCTTATCGTGAACTCTTCCCCTTTCTTTGTTCAATTTGCATTTTGCCAATTATTATAAGGCTCTAATGTTTGTACTGAAAACTTCTTCTAAATAAAAACATACAGTTATAAAAGAAAAAAAAAGAGGAGCAGTCTCTGATAAAAGCAGTGACACCCCCCAAAAATCGCTGTTAAAAACAAATTTCTTTTGTGTGAGATCTATGCAGCACGGCACAACGTGAGGAGTGTGAGGAGCAAGCATGGCGTCCGGACTTATATAGTGCGGTGAGGTCACAGAATCCCGCCGGTCTCTGATTGTCTTCATCTCTGCACATGTCATTGAGGGTGTTCCTTTCTTCCTCCCAGAGTTCTTTGCCCCATGTAATGCCATGTGCTTGCGGCCATTTTCTCAATTAAAAACACGCTTCGTTCCCGTGAATTACCCCAAACTTCTATTTTATGCAGAATCAAAGTTTTCCTGAAATTGTAAACAATTTCCACTTCATTAGAATCAATTCGCCCATCTCTAGTAATAAGCCCCTATATCCGGTGGGGACAGACCCCCCTCCTCCCTTTGCCTGATGAGCGTGCTCTTTGCTATTCTGGGCTTTTTGTTGGCTCAGACAAAAGACCTAATACTCTTATGAAGCATTTTGAAAAAAGACCCAGGGAGGAGAATGGGGATCACCTGGAACAGTTACAGGAGGCGAGAGAGGATATTCATCTTTACTATACTGATACGGCCTATCCACGAGAAGTCTCGCCTGTCCCAACACGATAAATCAGAGGAGAGGGCGCTCAGTATTAGGGCAAAATTCAGCTCAAAGGTGTATAGCAGATCCACCGGGATAAGAACTCCTATATGTCTAAAGGATTTTTATGTCCATGCAAAGGGGAAGGTTTTCCTTAACCGTTCCACCTCCCTGCTCCCGAGGTTAACACCCAGGGCCACACTTTTTTTAAGGTTTACTTTGAAGTTGCTCAGGGAGCCAAAGGTCTCCAGAACTTTCATTAAAACTGGCAAGGAAGTTGCAGGTTGAGTAAAGTAGAGCAGGAGGTTGTCCGCAAAAGCGGAACACTTGTACTGTACATTCTTATAGTCAAACCCACGAATGTTAGGGTTGTTCGTATAATCTGCAAGAGGTGCTCCATCGTGAGGACATGGGGGAGAGGGGACACCCCTGCCTGGTGCCATCACCAATAGTGAGGGTCGCGGAGAGTGAGCCATTGACACGAATTTGAGCGTGAGGATGCCAATAGAGGCCCATTATGCTCTACAGCATCACCATACCAATGCCCACTGCCCACAAGGTGGCCCATAAAAAAAATCCCAATCCACCCAATTGAATGCTTTTTCAGCATCTAAAGAAAGCAGCATGTCCTGGCCTGATGAATGAGCAAGAAGGTCTTGAGGGTGTTGTCCCTAGCTTCCCTGGTAGGGACAAAGCCCACCTAATCTAGGTGAATCCAATCTCCCAGCATCTCATTCAATCTGGTCGCTATTAATTTAGCAAAGAGTTTGGTATCAGTGTTGAGGAGGGATATAGGTCTGTAGCTCGAACAGAGAAGAGGATCCCTATCCTCCTTCGGGATCACCATAATGTAAGCACCTAAGGAGGCCTGTGAGAAGGGGCAAGAGGAGGAAACCGAGTTAAAAGAGGTCAAAAGCGGGTCCACCAGGTCATTAGCCAAAACTTTAAAAAATGTTGCTGTGTACCCGTCGGGTCCAGGGCTTTTCCCCACTGGCAAATCAGTTATGGCTGCCTTGAGCTCCTCTAACAAGAAAGGTCTCTCCAGTGCATTGAGTCTATCAGGAAAGACTCTGGGGAGTGCCAAAGCAGAGAGAAACTCCAGCAAATTAGCCTTGTCATTCTCTAGGGAGCAAGATTTAGGGAGATTGTAAAGCTTTTGGTAAAACAGGCCAAAAGACTCCAAGATATTAGGTGTCTTATGCGCCGTGGTACCTTTTTCAGATTTCACTGCCAGGACAAATAGCGAAGCTCATTTATCCCTTAGAGCTCACACCAACATCCTACCTGTTTTTTTGCTCCACTGATAAAAGGTATTAGCACAAATCTGCTTGAACCTCTTATGTTTCTGGTCAAGAATCCGGAGGATATCATGGCGCGTTTGCAGAAGAAGTCTGAGATCCTCCTCTTTGTTCGAGTTCTTATGTACCATCTCCAGGGTCCCCAATCTAGATAAAAGAGCCTCTAGTTTCAATGCAGCCTCCCTTTTCAGCCGAGATCTGTGCTTAATAAGGACCCCCTCAGCACGCATTTGAGAGACCCATTTCAGGTGGGGGGATGTGTGATTGGTAGTGTGGTCATCGGCGAGGCATACCGTATCTTCTAACAATGACTCATTAAGTTTCCACATGAAGGGCCTGCGTCTCTAGATGGGCAATGCGAAAGTGCAATGTATTGGGGCATGATCTGAGAGAAGGATGTTGCCTATTTCAGCTTTGACCACTCCTTTCAAGAGAGAATGTTGACTAAAGAGCCTACTGTAGACATTATCCTATGTGCGAGTAGAATGTGTAGTCATGGGCTATGGGGTTCAAAATGCGGCAAACATCACACAGTTGCATGTCCCGGATCAATCGTTTGATTTTGTTCAGTTTGCTGAATGAGAAGGAGGACAGTCCCGAGTAAGTATCAACAGCAGGAGGTAGTGTTAAGTTAAAATCGCCACAGAGAATTAAAGGGCCCTGGGAAAAAGCATTCAGCTCGTCCAGGGTCTGGGCCAGAAAAGAGACCTGACCCTGGTTGAGTGCGTAAATATTGGCTATTGTCACGGTCGATGGCGATGGCGTAAGCCACGCCAAGGAGCCGAATCGAAGTAGCTCCTGGTTTTCACCAGGGGCCCGCCACAAAGTCGGGATGGATTTGCTGGGGCGGGAGTCTACCAGGTCGCTAACCCCTGACGTGACTCTTGCGGAGGCAGCCGAGGTGTCGCGTGGTACAAAATCGTCAGGCAGGCTTGTAGTCGGGGACAGGCAGGAGGTCAGGACAGGTGGCTGTGGTCGTGGACAGGCAGGAGGTCAGGGCAGGCGGCAAGATTCGGGGTCGAAAAACGGAAGCAAATGGTATGGTACACGGTAAATCAGAACAATGCTAGGAATGCTTTCTCTATAGGCTAAATGGTACTAAAGATCCAGCACAAGACTCAGGAAGGGGCAGGCTTAAAAAAGGGCAGTGACCGGCAATACGTAATTACCGGTGCACTGGCCCTTTAAATCTCACAGAGCCGGCGTGCGCCCTAGGGAGGGGGGACCCACATTCCGGGAGACTGGAGCTACAGCAGGAGTGCGGCCGGGTAAGTAGGCAGGCTCGTGCAGTGACCACGGGTGTGCCTGTGACCCGGGATGGGGGTCGCAGGCCCACCCGTGACAGCTATAGTGTATGGAGTTCCCCATTTTGGGCACCTTAAAAGAGGTATCGGCCTCTGCATCCCTTCACCTGAAAAATTTTGTGGGGGGAGGGAAGGAAGGGGGGGGGGGAAGGAAAAAGAACAAAAAGAAAAAGGGGAGGAAAGGGTGGAAAGGGGAGAAGAGAAGAAAGGCTCTCTACATATTTTAAGGGGGCCACTAAAATAAATGAACAATGATTGGGGACCAGTTAACTCAAATTTTTTCCTCCACTCCAACCACTATACTATCACCGAGGTTCTAGAGTAACATAAATCTATGGGAAACTATAAGAATAGGAGTTTGGCATTTAGGGGGAGTCCCGATGGCTGAGCACAGAGAATTCCCCGCGGATCCCGGGGAAATGTCCCCACATTGGGGACCTCACCAAATATCTCCGGGCCCCTTCCTGACCGGGGGGGGCAAAGGGTACCCCAGCGTTAAGGAATGTTTCGTTGCGCAGGACCTCGGACGGTTTGAGGGGGGCTTTTAACCTCGGGGTGCTTTGGGAGAGGTCCAGAAAGATGGAGCTACACGCCTTAAAACGGGAAGTCTGGGGTGGACCTGGCATTTTTCTGATCCCTCTTTCACGAGTATAATGCACCAGAATCACGTCTCTCGGCCTTTTGAGGGTCTTGGGGTCTGGGACTCAGAACTCGTGAGCACAGTCAAGCTCGATTGGTTACTTCTGGCTTATTAACAAGACTTGAAAATTTGGTGAGGGTCAGGGCTGGTCCTGTGCTAAATGATTCGGGCAAACCACAGATCCTGATATTGTTTCCTCTTTTCCATTCCAGGTCGTCAATTTGATCAGAAAGAGCGGTGCATTTTGAGGCTTTGCAAAGGTACCCGACGTCAGCCAGGGATCTCTGCACCGACTTTTGGAACTTTTTCCAGGGTTTGCACACGTTGCCAAAAGCAGAGATAACAGTTTTAAAAATGCGGGGGGTCTTTTTCCCCCAGGCCCCCCTTTAGGTTCGCAATAGCGAGCCATTCATTTTGAAGGTAGTATGATAAAAAAGCTTGCAGCTCCCGGGACTGTGTAATACTTGCAAAAACTGCTTCCTT
This sequence comes from Phyllomedusa bahiana, assembly GCA_025379985.1. NCBI lineage: Eukaryota > Metazoa > Chordata > Amphibia > Anura > Hylidae > Phyllomedusa > Phyllomedusa bahiana. The sequence goes on from JAODAL010030553.1 coordinate 49,136, forward strand.
TGGAATTGTAGGTGAGGGAGATGATTTTTTTCTGTCGACTGAATCGTTGACCAGAACCGGTGGTGGCGACCTCAGGCATGTAGTCGGGTCAGGCCAGTCGTCCACAGAAATGGTGGCCCTGCGGCACACTATTGGGGAGGATGGAACCCGATATGTGTGTACTGGGGCCCGCATGACTTCCCGGGGGTCCATCACTGACCCAGTTAAGTCCCCCCAAGATTTCCGCGGGAGAGCAAGCCGAGTGCCCCTTTGAGGCAGTTTACAGGAGATAGCAGGCTCCTTGAAGGGGAGTGGACCCCATCATCAACCAGAGCTTCTTTCTACTGATAACACCCCCCCTGTGAGCTTGCAAACTGACACAGTGATTGCTTCTGGGCCCGGGGCTTGACGCTGCATGGGGCGGCGTGGGTCGGGGGGGGGTGTAGTGCCCCCCTAAGTCTTGTTCGATGGCCTGGGCGTATGAAATGATAGCAAGGGGGTCCCCGAATAGTAAAGGCCCAGTCCCAGCAGAAGGGAGGGGGCCTGTTGCAGGCGCGGGGCCCCATCCCCCCAATCCCCAGTACCTTCTCTTTTATGGGGGGCCTCATTCCCCGCTGTCCCCTTTTGGCCCCTAAAGTGGGAGCGAGGTGCGGCCCGCTGG
>JAODAL010030554.1:0-49771 GCA_025379985.1 Phyllomedusa bahiana
TTTTGCATAATTTTTAAACGAATTTTATAGTATATTTAAATCTTCAGCAATGTCCTTTATAACCATATAAAGAGTTAAAGTTCAGGTGCATTCGCTAATTGCTTTCAGGAAGTGGTTATATATTGGTTTTGTTTTTTCTACGATTGTGTTTAATGACTAAGGGCCATCTAACTGGCCTGAACGCGGTTCAACAAGATGTAGTGTTCCTGTGATTTTAAAATCTTTTTTACTTTTGTCCAATAAAGTGCGTTTTTTTCAACTCACCAACTTTTTCTAATTTACCCCGAGCACGAGTGCTGAAAATTTCTTGTTCATACTTCCCTACTCAGTACAGTGAGAGCGGTATGAGCTCCCAGCGTCGCGCCCGGACTTATATAGTGCAGTGATGTCACAGAATCACCGGTCTCTGATTGGCTTCATCTCGGCACATGTCATGTAGGCTATGCCCTTATTCCTGGGGTCATTGCCCCATGTAACACCATGTGCTCGCAGCCATTTTGTCAATTAAAAACACACTTCGTTCTTGCGAATTTCCCCAAACTTCGACTTCGTTCAGAATCGAAGTTTTCCTGAAATTCTAAACGAATTCCACTTCGTTAGAATCAATTCGCCCATCTCTAATTATAAGCCATATATAAATCTGTATATATTTATAAATATTTATATATGGCTTATAAATGGTGCCAATTATACAGCTAAGTGTGATACACAATGCTGGCTGCCCAGCAATTGTAATACTAGTAATTACCCCCTCATGGATAGTAGGTGTTTGCGTGGTTGTTTATCAGTATTTTTGCTTTTGTGCAACCTTCCCTGTATTATGCTGTGGCCTTTCTGCATACTGGTGTCAAATGTGCAGTTTTTTACTAGGCAGTTTCCCCATAGTGGAAGAATGTGTGAGCAATTGTTCATTAGTGAGCTGTACCTGCTAAATTTCTCCCAGGTAGCACTGGGTCTTATGTTGCCTCCTTCTGGGAATAATAAGTTGATCATCCATTGAGCTGTAAGTGTGGCCTTGTTTTTGTGATTTTTGTAGGGTGGAACTGAAAAAAATATTTTTGGGGTGAGGTGGGGTTTATGGAGTTCAGCTAGCAAAATAAATGACCTCCTACAGTATCTGTATTCTGCAGACTGATTTGTTTCTGGTGATTTCAAATTTTTTATTATGTTTTACAACTTTACAGAAACTGAAAAAAAAATCCTTCGCATTGCCATTTTCTTAGACAATAACTTTTTCATTTTTACTCCAGTAGGGGTATTTCATGGCTCATATTTTGCAGATTATGGTCTAGTTTTTATTGGTACAGTCTGAAGTGTATGCATCTTTTTGATCACTTTTATATAATTAATGTTTTGTATAACTCACAGAAAAAAGAGATAATAGGAATATAGAAAACCGTCTCACAGATCAAAAGAAAAATTCCTAAAACAATAATCTTTAATAGATATGCATTAAAATAATTATCCTTTATACATAAAAATGGCCTCACACATATAGCCCTATACAAATATGCAACTGTATATGTATAAAGAAACCAGTGTATATCAGTACCTAGATACAAAAGCAATTGGGACAAATCTAGCTAATCACAGCAAAAAAGACATTGTACCAAATACCTATTAGCAGGGAGAAGTGCTCTATAAAGAGGGAGGAAAATATGGTCAAAATGTGGTCAAAAACTCACGGTTCTGGAAGACCTTGTCACCCAAAAGACTCCGTTGCCCCATTGGACCAGTATATACCATATAAAAAAAAAACACTATCACTATTTCTAGTCCTATCCAGATAAAAGCACTCGCCCCGAAAAGCGCGACCCCACCTCTCGGCGACTACCCCAACTTTAAATAAATTTATACAGTAACAAACATAAAGAACACAGACATAAGTCCCGAGCGGTTTCCCCAAGAATATGGTTATCAGGGGATAATAATTATACATTTTGTGATGAGAGATAGTGTTTTTTCTATTATATGGTATATCTGGTCCAAAGGGGCAACGGAGTCTACTGTGACAAGGTCTTCAGACCCGTGAGTTGTTGACCCCATTTTTTTTACCATATTTTCCCCCCTCTTTATAGGGGCACTTCTCCCTGCTAATAGGTATTTGGTTACAATGTCTTTATTGCTGTGATTAACTAGACTTTTTTCCACTTTTGTATCTAGGTATGATATTTACACCCGGTACTTTTATACATATACAGTTGCATATTTGTATAGTGGCTATATGTGTGAGGCCATTTTTATGTATAAAGGATAATTATTTTAATGCATATCTATTAAAGATTATTGTTTTAGGAATTTTTAATGTTTTGTATAGCCTATTTTTACATAGGAAATGGAAATATATATTTTTTAAAAACTTTTTTTATTTTTACTGTAATTTTTTGTCTCACTAGGGCAGTGATTACATTGATCTTCTGTTACACCTTGCCTGTGGCAGAGTGTAATAGGAGTACAATCATGGCAGTCATGAAGGTTTTTATTATGGCAGCCATGAAAACCCAATGGCACATTGCGATTGTGTCTGGATGGGTTAATTGAGGGCCGCAGTAGAATAAGCCTCCATTGTTTAATCATTTAGAAACTGCAGTCGTGTTACTTCATTTTCTGAATGACCAGGAACGGGGTTATCTCTGATCCTAGCTGGTTGCTGGCCTTGGGTGCCGGATGGATCTAATAGCTAGAACCCACCGTAGATGGAGAGGGAGCCCGCTCTGTATTCCCTTAGCACTGCCAGGATGTACTGGTTAATCCAACTGAGCTAAGGGGTTAATGAATATTTATCTCTTTTTAACATTTTTCAGTTTCCAACATTTCTTTCTAGAGTCTTTGAATGGGAACCAGTACATAAAATTTGGTTTCAGTCAGGTGATGGACACACAGCTCATTAGTGTTATAGTATGTGTATCAAAGCTAAAAAGTTCCTATTAACATAAGCAGAAATCTTTAAAGCCATAATGCAAATATTCAGGTAATGGAATATCCAATGAATTACTGCTGGAATCCCGTAGTTCAACAACCCAAATGACTGCGCTGAACCTCTTATTCAGTTATCAGGATTTTATTTTTTGAAAAGGAAAACGCGTTTCGTATGCGGGAACACAATTCATCAGTTCCATATCATGAATGAGAGACAACCTAGTATATATGCACAAAGTAACAATCACCCAGTCTGCACCTGGTATCAATTACCCAGTCTGCACCTGGCTGCAGCGTTTGCACATGTCAATCAACACGTATTCCAAATAGTGTGAAAACAAGTGTTTTCCACATAGAAACAGTTTTAAAATCATTCAAAACAATTGTTACACATAATATAAATTGTTATACATAAAAGAATGGTAAAAATAAATAAGTAAATAAAAGCTAAAGAACACTGTGTCATCCTATTTTTTGTGGCCACTAGGGGTCCTCAGGGAATATTACCGTATTTTTCGGACTGTAAGACACACTTTTTTTCCCCAAAATTTGGGAGGAAAATGGTGGTACATCTTATAGTCCAAATGCAGCATTATGTAGGGCCGGAGTGAAGTTGCCTTTGGTGTGTGGCAATGTTTCGGCAGTGTCACGAAAGCTGGCTGCGGCATCCAAAGGCGGCAGCAGCCCTGCTGTGGAGTGGGAAGATGTCGGGAGCAGCCCTGCTGTGGAGCGGGAGGCTGGTAGAAGCTTTTGAAAATGATGCCCCGTGCGGCCTTGTGCGCTCTGTGCTGGCTGAGTGGGACGCGGAAGCGAAGCTGCGCACCTGGAAGCACCCGGGCATAAACTTCAAAGGACTTGCCGAAAACAGTTCGGCAGTCCTTCACGCAGCTGGGGTAATGGAAGCACTCTACAGGCGCCGCAGTCATGTCAGGGCATACAAACTCAGGGCATCACCCAGTTTTCCCAGATGTTGAATAGGCTATCCAGCACCCAGGAAAGTGAGTGAAACCATCCCGAAACAGTACCCAGATTTTCTGAGGTGCTGCAGCGTAGGATGCCAGCAGCTGTCTTGGGTGGCTGGATAGCTATTCAGCATCTGGGAAGTGGGTGATTTGTCTGTTGTTTTTTACTTTCATAGATTTTCTTTTGGCTCACAGACGCGTATTTCGTGCATAGACAGCAGGACTAGCGGTTGCATCTTTTTCTCTTAATTAAATGGTTTTAAAGAGGGTCTGGATTCGTTTTTTTTATATTTCTGTGTGTTCTCTTCATGTTTTCTTTACAGTGTTAGAATGTGAGTATTTGACAGAGTCTCGATAGTTTCACTCAGGCTTAGTGTCGTAAGCGGTGGTTTATGTCACACAACGCTGACAGCTCCTTACCATTACCAGTACCCAAACGGCACTAGGGATTACTGGGACGAGCTGGTAACATATAAGTGGGACTCTACATGTGATGATCGCTTTGGTGAGTGCAGGCCGGTATTTTTAGAGTGGGAAGAGGCTGATATCATGGATCCTTCCATCTGATAGTATCAGCTGCAGCAGCCGGTTTTACTGGTTTGGTTTATGAAAAATAGGGCTGACCCCATGTTGTGTTTTTTTCAATTTCCTATTTGATTTAAATAAATGATAAAACAAAACGACATGGTGGTCCCGATTTTTTTATAACCACAGGGTTTTCAAACATTAGCTGCAGCTGATTTTACATATTTAAGCTGGAAATGTCTTTCTACCAAGAAATACCAGCCAAGCCGTTCAGAAGATTATCATTATCTTTGTGTGTCGTTCTGGACGGTTACCTGATCTTCGCAGTACTGGTTCATTGGGTACGGTACTGTTAGTAATGGGACATGGACAAGATGATAGGTAAATCTGCACCGTGTAGAAGGATATCGGACAAGTGGGTTTTGCAAAACACATTTTCTTGAAGATGATAAAATGTCATTAAAAACATCCATAAGATGATGTGTAGCGTTTTCAGGCCTAATCTTGGCCTTGATTTGTAAATAATACATGATAAGATCAAAGCTTCTCTCTTAAACCCTCACTTTACACATTAGTTAGCCTCACACCTGAAAGTTAACCTATGTTTGTGAACATAAATGATCTGTTAAATCTAACTTGTTCTGTTACAAACCCAAAAAAACAAAACAAACAAAATGCAACCTGTTAGTGGTTTTGCTCTTAATGTATACTCTTATCACTAAACATTCAATTTATATACATAAGGTCTGATCTGGTACAGCGTCAATATTCAGTAGCTTCCTATTCAATAGCGTTTTACACCAATTCTACTTGGGGTTTATTGACAGTTATATCATTGTACTTAAGTTATTCACAATTATGGGTGTACCGCTGAATATGTTTGTGTACTTAAACTTTTCACAAATGTTGTTTGACAATTTGGTGTTGTTCCTTATTTTATGTGCATATGCTTCTAGTAGGTTGATGATATATACTGAAGTTTGCAGCGCCCTCAACACAGACCATATAACTTACTTAAGTGTTATGGCAATTCAAAAAAACCATTAATCTTGTATACATTCCTATTTACAAGGGAAGAAAAAATGTATCATTTTATTGTATTTGCACAACGTGCATTTTACTCGTACCACCTTATATGATCTTTAAATCTATCATGTTATTTTTGCTCTTATCTACTGATTGATTTAAATCATACTCGGAGAAACCAAGTTCAATAGTGGCGGTCTCCTAGTGTATATTACATTCTTCCTTCATTATTTCCGTAGACTAGGGTCCATGATTTTAATATCGGTATATATTCTGAACTATCTTAACATCCTGAAACTTGTTGTGTATTGTGTTTACAAAACATAGGGGGAATATCATTATTCAGATTTTTTTAGAAGGAAAAAATTAGCTCCCTTCTATTTTTTTATGTTCTTTATTTTTGCCTGCAAATTTGCATTGACTTATATCCTGCATGGAGTCTTTAGTGACCACCTCTATTCCTGATGTAATCTCAGTTTATACAGTTGGTTAGATTAATGTATTCTCAATGGGAGATTTGTTTTCATAATGTCCGGATGTCACTTGTTGCATGTACATGTGTTACCTGAATTTTTTTCTATAGGTGCGGCTAGAATATTCTGCAATAATGGGATCCCCACATTATCAAATCCAGGGAAATGTTATCTCCCTTTCCTGTGTCTCAAATCTGCAACATAGATTATCTTTATGGTGATTTATTTCTACAAATTTTTGTATGAAAGTAGATGGACCCTGCAGATAACTGGGTGTCCTCTATATATCTCCATACAATAAAAAAAAAATAATACCTGCCAAACACGTTATTAAGAGTAGATATCCTCTCTTTCGCAAAGTGAAGACAAAATGTTGGCCAAAGAGGGGGAAAAACATGGACCCATGGGAAAAACCTGTATCTGACAAATTAATAACATATTCAAATTGAAAATAATTGTTTCAGCAAAAACTTGTACATAAGAATGTATTGTTTTAAATGTGTCATCATACAAGGTATATCTATCATGAAAGAAAAGTGAGTGATTGAGTGCCAAATCATGTGGATAGAAGTATATAGAGCCGCAATATCGCATGACAATTGTATTCAGCGATTCATGAGGATACGATCATATATTTTCAACACTTCCCTAGGTCCTTGAGGAAATAGGGGGATTCAGGACAAAGGTTGAGATGGCGATCAACATATGTAATAGAGTCATAAATGGATAGCCGATATGATGGGACGTAGGGGAGGTGGTATACCTTTATGACTTCGGGATGCGATGGAACATCGGGTTTTCGGAAAATTTAATACTTCATTATGTCCTTGTTTTCAGTGGACACATTCATTAGCCACTCCTTTATTCAGTAAATTGCTTAAGCCTTGTTGGAAAAAAACACTGCCCGTCGGATCTACAAAAGTTCTTATATACTCTGCTCTTTGCAATGCCATCACTTGGCAGTTAATCCTATCCAAAAACTGAAAATGTACTCTTATCAGAGGGCAGAATTTAACAGGAGGAGAATTACAGTGTAGTTGATTTAACGATTTAAAACTATCTTAGTGTAAATGACTTGTTCTCTTGATCGCTTTATTTAAATCGCTCAAATTTACGGGGGTTAAAAATCACTGGTTTTGATATAAGCGCAAACCCCATGTTCTGCGGTTTATTCTTAACCTGATATGATCCCTCATACGAGACTTTCACTCACTGCAGATAGTTTGTTCTGCAAAGTGTAGACCTTAGGGAAGAATTCAGAGAATTAACCCAGAAAATTCCTCCCAGTTGTATCTCAACCTTGAAAATGTTCTTAAGGTAAATAACTGATGAAGCGAATTAAAACTTTCAATGGTATTGTAGAGATTAAAACCCATGACTGTAAAAAATCATCTTTTTTTAGGACACTAATCTGATATTTAGTTAAAATGCAAGCAGTTGATTCAATACAGAAAACTCGTCATTATTTAAATTATACACAGAGTCAGAAACTTATTCTAATGTATGGTGTGGCATTCTAAGGGATACACGTTTGGTATCTTGATGGGAAAACTCTATGTTTTTCTTGGCCCTCTTGTATGTTTTCTTGGGGTGACCCGACCCATTGAACCCCATATGTTTTTTGGAGACTAGAAGTGTCCCAAAACTTTACACTATTGTATAGGTGTCATGTGCCCTTGCAATCCGAGGTGTCGTCCTGTATATCTATATTTGCATTCAAAAGTGAAAAAGCTACTTTTCTTATTATGCGTTTTCTTGTTTATTTTTCTTCAAAATAGGGATTCGGAAGAAAAAGATCAGATGGATTAGCGAGCCATTTATAAATTTTATTCTGGCCTAATCCAACGAATCTTATTAAATTTTGACTGTTTGATAGAACCAATGTCATCTCTACTTCGATATGTTGATCTATTTTTCATCCAAATTCTATAAATGGATCTTGTTGATATGTAGAGATGGGCGAAATGATTCTAACAAGTGGCATTCGTTAGAATTTAAGGAAAACTTTCAGTTCGGAACGAAGTCGACTTGGGGTATGAAGGCGGAGAACGAAGTGTTGTTTTGAATGATAAAATGGTGCGAGACATGGGGCTAACATGGGGCAAAGCATTGGGATGGAGAAAGGGCTAGGCCTGAGGACATGTTAGAGGTGAGCCAACTCAGAGTCCCGGGGGATTTGTGACGTCACCTGCATAATAAGTCGGGTGCGACCGGGAGAACCATCTCACTGTGTCATCAGGAAGGTGCTGCGCGGCTGATTGCTTACTGAGAATTGATTTTTAGTATATCGATTTCTGTGGGTTGTATCCGCTAGTTCAGAGACAGTCTCTTATGTTTATTACTAATTTTTTTGGGGTATTGGATCTGAAATCCAGGTGCGTCCACTGCAGTAGATATACATTCAAAATACGTGGGATCTCATCAGTTCCTGTTGAATTCACTCAAAGAAACAGCGTTTTTACAAAAAACTACATTCTTTTTGGTGCTCAAATTTATGCGCAATTACATAGGGTAATTAACGTTGTTTTGTGGTGTGCTGGACCACGAAACGTCTTTTCAAGAAAATATATAAATTTGTTTCCTGTAGCCAATTCACAAAGCAAAGGTTAATTAACTGTATTCTTTTTGTGTGGCTTAGAACAACACGCAATTGTAACGCTATAAAGGCTACTCTTTTGTGGGGTCAATTCTTAGTCCGCAATATACTCAATGGGTTAATTAAGGTTGTTTTTGTGGTGTTCTGCCACGAACATCTTATTTTCAACGCCAATAATATATAAAATTTCACTTTTAGCCTAATTTACAAGGCCAAATTTTAAAATACCACAGTATATTTGATGTGAGGAAAGTCAAACGCAATATAAACGCACCCACAAGCTACATTTTGTGGGGCTCAATTCTTTGGCGGTCAATTTACATCCACGGGTAATTAAGCGATGTTGTTGTTGGTGTGTGACCCAGAAACCGTCTTTTTCAACCCAAAATATATAAATTTTTCTTAGCCTATTCACAAGCAAAGGTTGAATTAAACTGTATCTATTGTTGCTGTGGCGTAGAAAAACGAATTGTATCACGCTACAAAGTACTAATTTGTGCGGCACAATTCTTTGGCGCTATTTACATTCCAGGGGTTAATAAAGCGTGTTTTGCTGGTGTGGCTGACAAAAATTAAACAATCTTTTCAACGCCAAAATATATCAATTTTCTTGTATGCCTAATTTACATAGCAATGGTTAATTAAACTGTATCTTTGTTGTGTGGGTAGAAAACAAGCCAAATTGTAAATGCTACAAAGCTTATTTTGTGCGGCCTCAATTTTTTGGGCAGCAATTTACATCCAGGGGTTTATTAGCGTTGTTATGCTGGTGTGCAGAACCCCAAGAAACCGTTCTTTTTCAATGCCAAAATATTATTTTTTTTCCTGTTGCCTAAATTTCCAAGCAAGTTAATTACATGTATTCTGTTGTGTTCATAGAAGGAAATTGTATACACGCTACATGCTACTATTTTTGTCCGGTCAATTCTTTGGCGCAATTTAATCCTCGGGGTGGGTTAATTAAGCGTTGCTTTGTGTGTGTGACAAAAAAAATAAACCGTTTTTTTCAACGCCAAAATATATATATTTTTCCTGTAGCCTAATTAAGTCGAAGGTTAATTAAGCTATTTGTGCTTTTACTTTTAGTAAAACACCCCCAATAAGTGTTTTTAAAGGCACATAAAGAGTACATTTCCCGGGCCATTGTGGAGGCAATTTTTATCCAAGTGTTTTACCGAAAGCTAGTTACTGGTACATTGGAGTCAAAAAACAGGGTTGTATATTTATCATATACAGATATCATCATTCAACAGTGGTCTGTTATTTTAGAACAAAACAGTATGTCAGTCAGAGAGGTGGCAGGCTCTGCAACCTGCCGAGTGGCTGTGGCACAAATTCCTGGGAACAGGCCCAGGTCCAGCTCAGCAAGAGGAGTCGCAGAAGGGGTCACTCGGTGGCCACAACTGCCGCTGTATTAGCGGCGTGTGTGTTGTTCAGCAAACCCAAGAGGTTCTTGATGGTAGACTAGGTCATCTCTTCCTCCCAGATGTCATTGACAACCCCAGCCAAGAGGTGGTGGGAACCTCAGACACAAACCCTTAGTTGGCCGCCACAGAGGAGCGGTGTCTAGCGGACCTCATGTCCTCAGCGCCTCTGTCCCATCGTGATTCCCTCAGCAGAGATCTACTATGTGGTCTGGGCTCAGCGGGCCACTATAATAGCGAGGATATAACAATTTGAGAGGGCAGTCAGCAGCTACTTGGCAGCGAAGGAAATGGGGCTTATCCCCTGCTTCTTGCATGTAAGGTGGGCAAAGTATAGATGTGGGAGAGTGGCATGGGAGGTCATTGTCGTGAGGGGTCAGCTCTACTGCATACCAAGACCGGTGATGAGGACAGCTAGTGACGATGACAACACAAATAGATTGATGATGTAGCCGACCGCACTTGGGAGCACGGGGTGAGGCAAGGGTTCATCATACGTCAGGGAAGGAGGGCGTTCAGCTTGCGCGTCAGGGCAGCAGCGCAGCCAGCAAGTGGGTGTGAGGCCGTGAGTCAGAAGGGATTGCAGCAGTGTTGTAGGTCGGGAGCCAAGCGGCCACGGTGGTAAAAAAATCCCGCTTCGCGGTCCAAGAAAGTAGCGGACAGGGGCTCAGCGATGGTGGCAGCGGCGGGCTAGTAGTCACTCACGTGCGGAGCGTTGGCGGTAAAATCCGGATACTCGGCGGTATGTTTATGGGCAGTATTTGTAAGATACCGGAGGAGCGGAATTTGGGTATATGTAGGACTTGTGGGCAGAAAGTTGATGCGTGGGCAAGGGAGCTAAGTTGGCACCACGCCCTGCGTCAACACATGCTGTGTCACCATCCGGGTGGCCTGGGAGAAACGTGGCTAGATGTGGTTGGTCCCTCCTGCACGCCGACAGCAACAGCAGCAGCTAGAGCAGTGACCTGTGTGCGCGCATGCAATTGAGCAGTCATGGCTCCACCACCTTGCAGAAGGGAGCTTGTTTCTCTTTGTCATATCACTGGTCAAGATGCTCTGCTCCTCGATAATCATGGAGCAGCAGTCGTTCAGCGGGTGTGATTGCAAAGAGACAAAGTATGGTCCATCCTATTAAGTGCTGCGAGCTGACGTGCTCCTGTCCAGTTGGTTGGTATTGCGTCCCTCCCTTTCCAAATGGTGGACTCAGCACCGTTCAGAGAACTAATGGCTTGTGCCGAGCTGAGATGGAGAGTTCAAGCGTATTTCTTTTCCAAAAAGGCGTAGTACCAGCACGTTCATATATATGTAGAACTGAAAGGTGGTCAGTCCTTGAGCTTATCGGTTTGTTCCAGGTGCACGGCAGGCGGAGTCTTGGAGCTGTAACTCGGGTCAGGGACAGTACATGGTCCTTTTCGGCCCCACTGGTGTGAATGTGCTTCTAGCCAGGCACCCCAACAACTTTGGGAAAGAGACGAGCTTTCTCCTCACGTTTGTCAAACTCTGCACCTGCGCCAATGTCGCCCCTCCTCCCACACCACCACCACCATCTCAGCATCACAAGTAATGCCTCATCATACCACATGTGTAGGGGCACATCGGTGTCACGAAGTTCTACACTGGCTGCCCGGCGAACGAAGTCACGCAGGGGAGGAAACTGCTACGCGTCATTGCAGCAAGAATTCGTGTGTGGCTTTCTCCGCGCCAAATGCTCAAATCAGGAACCATGGTGAGGTCAATGGAGGAAATGGTTGTCCGCGTTGCACCGAGGAGGGCTGGTTCCATGCGACCTGCATGGGCATGTGTTCAATTGGTTGTGAAAAGGTTCATGAAGTCTTTTCACCGATCTTCTGAACCATTCTGAAAATGGCGGAAACTGTAATGCTCATTTATCATTCGTTTACAAGCAGGAACCACCCTTCCTTGAGTTGCAGCTGGCAGAACGGCCTCCCCAAACACTTGATTTGCGTTGTTTCCACCCGCTGGAATTCCAGCTGCACATGTTGGACAGAAACTGTATGAACAGGAGAAAGCCCTTACGATTTTTTGATGATCCAGGCAGACTAGAAGTACTCCCCTGTGTTGTAACTTGATGTAGCCAGTGGGGGCCGCTCATGCGTGGACACCTGCGTTTGTTGAGGCATTCGAGAGGGTCAACGTTATTATCTGTCGTCCAGGAATCACGGGATGAATAACGTCATTCCATGCTTCATGTCTGGAACAGTGCTGAAAAAATCCTGTCTGCAGGGGATGGAGAGTGGGCGACTACATATCGGTGGCCCACATGAGTCTGGTGGGGACTGAAATGGAGGAGGAGGTGGGAGGACATTGGAGCAGAAGCATTGTTGGTGAAATGAGTGGATTTTCTACAGGTGAAGAGATGAGGGAGCCTAGAGAGCAGCTGGGAGGGAGGTGGATGGAGATGAGAAGACGAGGGAGATGACCCCAAGACCGTGGCAGTATACAGCCCAAAAAAAAAAAAAAAAAAACACACACACACACAACCAAAAAACACACACACAACAATCCACAAAACTGGAATGGAGCAGGACCTCGGTGACACGTGTGCAGTTGCCCGCAGCATGGCTTATTTGCCTGGCTAGTGACAGCCGAATAGTCAGCATCCGGCAGAGGGATGATTTGCTCTCACCTTTTGGACACTCGCTAACGGTCCAAAATGGGAGCTTTTTTCCAGCTATGATCGAGGGAAGACAAACTCATATACTATAGGGAATCCTCCGTAATCAGTGGCCACTGCCTATGTGCGGAATGTCTCCTCTGAAGGATCTGACGGGGGGTTCCTCTAGCGTCACGTACTACTGCCGCGGCTGCTGGGGGATGGTGGGGAAGGATTAGGAGCGTTCAGCTCCATCTGTAGTAACCTATGTCTCGAGTCACTGGAATAGCAGTTCCTTCACCCGCCTCGTGAGTGAGGGCAGTCGCCAGCAGCAGCAGCACTGGAGCCGAGTCCCTGAACCCAACAGGTTGTGGCCTACTTGGACTGCATTCTGCCACTCCAGTTAGAAGATCCGTCTGGACTAATGGCAGCCTCACTGGATGTGTGGCCGCAACTTGCCGGAGTTTGCAGTCGAGAAGCTGTTTTTTTTTTTTCCTGCCCGGCAGTTGTGTGGCATCAGAAGGGGAGGGTTGTTCAGTGCGGCGGGGGCCATCGTTTACCCCAAGGAAGAACCGCTTGTCCACGGGAAATTGTGGAACAATTGACCGTTGTCGACGATGAACTCAGGCGTGGATCTGCCAGGATTTTCAAACACCAATGCCTTAAGGCGTCAGTCTGGTTCAAAAACTACCTGCCTCACGCCATTATTGTGCCACTATCTTGACCTCATGCTGCTGCTGCGTGACTCTGCCGTGCCCAATCACAATGTGTCATTTGTGCCTTGCCTACATCATGCTGCTGTCGCCGTGACCTCTCTCAGTCATTGTCCATTCTGTGGCTTCCTACTTGTTTTGCACTCCGAATGTCATTGTGCATGCTGATCTCAGTGTGCTCTGTGACCTCCACACTGGTGATTGTGCCACTTGTGGCTAATACTGTTTGTGCCGCCTTCAGAATGTCATTGTGCCACTGCTTGATCTCATACTGCTGCCGCGTGACATCATACTGTTGTGATTGTGCACTCTGGGGCTCTATACTGTTTTGCCGCCTCAGAATGTCATTGTGCCATGCCTGATCTCCATACTGCTGCGCCGTGACCTCCACACTGTGTGATTGTGCCACTCTGTGGCATAATATGTTATAGTGCTCCAGAATGTCATTGTGCCACTGCGTGTTCTCTACTGCTGCCGCCGGACTCCTCAACTGTGTGATTAAGCCACTCTGTGGACCTAATACTGTTTGCACGCTCCAGATTTTGGGTCATTTGTGCCACATGCCTGATCTATTCCTGCTTGCTTCGTGACCTCCAACACTGTTCTTGTGGCACTCTGTTGCCATTACTGTTTTTGCGCCTCCAGAATGTCATTGTGCATCTGCGTCCTCAAGCTGCCCGCCGGAACTGCAGCTCTCAGTCATTCGAGCACTCTGTGGCTTCCTCGAGTTTTGCCACCTCCAGAATGTATTGTGCCACTGCCGACCTCAAGCTGCTGTGGTCTGCCACCGTCACCTCCCACTCTGTCACTTCTGTTGCCACCTGAGCTATATCTTGTTTTTTTCAGCTTTCGCTGTCAAGACTTTATCAGGCTACATTCACGTTTGAGTTTTTTTGGTCGTTTTGCCCTCTTAAGGGGCCCGGGGAATTTGATAGTGAAGCGATTTGTAGAGCGGCGGCTGTAATCTGCGTGTCATACTAAATACAATTGTATGAAGACCAAACCAGACTCCCTCTGATTATTTAAAGATATGGCAAACGTTCTACAGACTGCAGGCTCTGTTTGCAGCTGGAAATAGCTGCTTTTTAATGCTCGATTCGATGCGAAGTTGAATTCGGAACGAAATATTTTGTCGGAAAATTTGGCGAAGTGACCGAATCGATTTTTGAGAAATTCGACATCTCTAGGTGTACTGGTAAAATAGATTCTTAGCCACTTGAGAGACTCATCCAACTTAAATCCATAACACTCTGTTCATGTTTCAACTATAAACTCTTATTCAGTCTGATAGAGCAGTCTTTCACAACCTATTCCATGTCGGTTGACTTCTTCATCATCGCAGAAAGGTGGTATTTAGTCTTAGTCCCCTTGGGATTCTACACTTTCAGGCTGTACGTTTGGTAACGTTGTACAGTTCCCACATGTCTTATGGCTGTTGCAACTGATCTTTTCAGACTCATACATTTTTGCTTTAATTAGATTACACCTGTAGAGGACACAATAGCGTCTCTCCGAAAATCTGTTTGCTCTATTTTGTCTGTCAGGATTTTGTCCACATTTAAAAGAGGCCATTCTCATTATGGAGGGGAGTTCGTTAGTGAAGTCCATATTTATATTCTTCTAAAAGACTCCTTTAATCGCAACAATCACTTGGCAGGAGTATAAGATTAACTCGGAGAGACAGTCTCACACCGGGAGCAAACACACCCATATGCTCGATACATGAAATGTCAACAGCAAAGGGAACAAATTAGAGTGCAGCTCACGGAGTATCGGGGAAGTCTGTAGACACCTTTCATCTCAAGGTATTGGCTATTGAATGAGCATAGGGACGATGGGGATGACAGGCAAACTACAACCCGTAGTCCTCAATTTACCTGAGGTACTTGAGAAGACACCAAACAACTTGGGTTGTACACTTAGAGTCTGCTTGTCTGGCGACGGGGGTTCTGGTTTGTGTGTGATGTAAGTGGCGGTTATTCCCCTGATTCTCATAACTGGCCCTCCGGTCTTACAAGACTTTTTGTCCATATATAGTAAATATTCATTGGCAAAACAATCCTTTATAGTTCTAGCCACAGAATATTTGCTAACACATAATTTTTTTCAAGTTGACAGAATGTTTTTTTCAACAAGTAAATGTTGCCTCAATGGGGGCACGGTTATCACCGTACATAGCTAATATATATATGGCTACATGGTAGGAGAAATTTCTGTTCACCGTAGATCATACATTTTTCAAACATATATGTTGGTACTCTAGATTTATAGATGACCTTATATTTCTATGGGTGGGCGATTGCTTCAGTGGAGAATTTCATCAAATATATCAATAATAATAATATGAATTTAAAATTCACCCACCAACATAGACTTCAAAGTATCAACTATTTAGATGTCACCTTAATTGGTAGTGAACACCATCCCATTACAGTTAAGCCATTCCGTAAAAATATGTACAGGAACTCCATTCTGAGGGCAGAATCATGCCATCCCCCCCATGTCATTCACAATTTGCCTGTTGGTGAACTAATACGAACAACACGTAATTGTTCTAATAATGATGATTTTTTTAGAGCGACAGGAAGCATTAAGAGAGACTCAGACAGAGGGGTTATACTTCGCAAATGTTAGATAAAGCTATCACAAAAGTAAATAGCATCAAAAGATCAGATTTGTTTTTCAAAAAACGTAAGGTCACTAATCCCCGTAATGACATCATCACGTTCTCTACTAATTACAGTCGTCAGTATAAGCAAATAGTAAATATTGTGAAAACACATCTTCCAATTTTATACGTCAACAAACAATCCAAAAACGTATTGCAACATAATATGCGTTATATATCACGTAAGGCTCCTACTATCGGATCTAGTGTCTCACCAAGCTTATTTAATTCTAATATAAATTCAGCGGCAACTTGGTTTAGTGCCTCTGGCTGTTTTGGATGCGGACATAATATATGTATCACTTGTAAATATATCAATAAAACTACCACCTTTACCTCCTTCAGTAACAACAAATGTTTTAAAATCAAAACCTTTATCAATTGCAACACAAAGTTTGTTATATACTTGGTAAGTTGCAATTTGTGTAAAGAACAATATGTAGGTTGTACCACGGGACCATTGAAAACCCGCATCCGTAGACACTTATCTGATGTAGGCAAAACTGACCTCTTCAAGTGTTCTGCGGTTTCAAAACATTTCACTCTAAAACATCAGGGTGATTTGAGTTCATTGTCTGTAACAGCTATAGAAAAGGGGTGGAGACCTACATAAAAAACTTTTAGCAAGGGAGGCTTGGTGGATATTTCATTTAGATACACGCATACCAAAAGGAATGAATATACGCCAAGACATTCAATACCATTATTAGTTGTCGGTGTATAGGGTTAATAGCTTTGAGACTAGCAACCCATTCAGCAAGGTTCAGACTTGAACCATATTTCCAGGTGTTTTCAATTATGTCTGTCTATTTAAATGTTGTGAGGTGAGGATCATGTTACCATGAGTAAGGTTCATGTGACCTGAAACGCGTCGGTCAGACTCACCCACCGCCCACCCCACATTGTGGTCTCCTGTCTTGTGTGCATTCAGCGGATGTTGCTGTGAATTTTAATGGAATTTCCAATAAAAAGAAAGATGTTTTAGAAGATCCGACTGCGTTCAACTCTTCATGTCATAGTGCTGATCTCAGTTTCTTCATTGTACATTGAATGGACGGATAGCATCCAAGATCGTGCACGGACTTGTCAAGAGGATAGGCGTTCCATGCTGCATCAGGTGAGCTGTCCACCATCTTTTGCATTTGTTGATTACTTCAAAACTACATGACCCACAGATTAAAAAGTGCTGGAAGAAAGTAGTATTTGAACCACCATTTTAGTTGAACTGGACATTGACTATACCTGTCCTTGACCGCAGTATGACTATTAAACCTGTCTGACCCAGAGATTAAAAAGTGCCGGAAAAAAGGAGTCTTTGAACCACCATTTTAGTTGAACTGGACATTGACTATGCCTGTCCTGGACCGCAGCATGGCCCTCAAACCTGTAGAACCCACAGATTAAAAAGTGCCGGAAGAAAGTAGTCTTTGAAGCAGTATTTTAGTGAAATGGACATTGACTATCCATATCCTGTAATGCACATGACCCAAAAACCCGCACAGGTGCCCTTATGGGCCATCAGCAGAAAATTTCGCAATAAGAAATGAACTATATTAAAAACAACTTGTTTTCCAATACTGCTGCTGCTAGAGCTACTTGCCATTCTACTGGAGACATTGTTCCACCGTGACATTAGAATATGAAGCAAACGAAACGGATTTCCCCAGTAGGTCATCGAGGCCTGTCTGAAAATCATGAATTCTACTGTTAAGTGGGTTGAAGGAAATTACAGATCAAGGCGGTGAGGCTGTAAACGTGGATCACGCAGGTTCAGCTGACAGGGCCAGACTTACAGTGGGTGTGGTGAGAGCAAGGGCTGGCGTCCGTCATCTATTAACACGCAGGTTAAGCTAGCAGGCCGGAGTTACAGTGGGTGTGGTGAGAGCCACGGCTGGTGTTCGTCATCTATTAACACGCAGGTTCAGCTAGCAGGGCGCGAGTTACAGTAGGTGCGGTGAGGGCCAGGGCTGGTGTTTGTCATCTATTAACACGCAGGCACAGCTAGCAGGGCCTGAGTTACAGTGGATGCGGTGAGAGCCCAGGCTGGCGTCCGTCATCCATTAACACGGCAAAAATGCCCTTATGACACAGCAATGAAAACAGTCATGCTGAAGCAGAGTGCGGAAGCGGAAGTGTGAGCTAAGACCTCCAGCCTTCCTCAGTACACAGACAAGACCTGGGTAGTGCTTGAGAAATTTCTGCCTCTACGAGAGCGCTTGCCCCTCCATATGAGAGCGGACCAATTGAGCTTCATTTGGAAATGCTGGTGGTTGACGCTCCTGTTTCACCCAGGTGCCCTTTTTCTTGGCATTCTTTTTCTCGTTTTACTCAACGTGTTGGAGGAAATTGTCTGTGTTCTTGGGGTGGCGAATGTGCTCCATACTCCATGTCCTCTGAATAACCTACATCTGTTCAAGTCTTCCTGTACCTCCCAGGTACAATTCAAAGGAATATCTGTATCAGCTATTTTGTACATGCAATTTTTTTAGTAGTTTAATTCTAGAAAACACATTTTTAAAATAAGATGGAATACCACCACATCTTTGTTTCTCTTTTTTTTATCGTATTAAACAGGTTGTCTCACTACAGGGATTGCTAGCTATGTTAAAAATCTTGCAAAAACAAATAATTTTGCAATATGTGTCCATTAACAGTGTCCTACCTATTCCTGTTTTTGACAGCACCATGCCCCATAAATTTCAAAACATCAACCATGAGCCACTCTTGACAATTGTGAAGAACAAATGTCTGTTAGAAACCACATTTTTTTAGAATAGGACCTGTAGTATAGCTGTATTTCACAGCAACATGCCCCAAAAATTTCAAAACATGACCCTTTGGTCACTCTTGACAATTGTGAAGAACAAATGTATTTTAGAAACCACATTTTTTATAATAGGACCTGTAGTATAGCTGCATTTCACAGCAGCATGACCCAAAAAATTATAAAAATGACTTCTCAGCCACTGTTAAAAATTATGAGGGAGAAATGCCACTTAGAAGCCACATTTCTGTTCCAAAGGACCTTGATTATAGCTGTATCTCACAGCACCATGACCCCAAAACCATTGACAGTGCGAAAAATTTGAAAGATGAAGTGAGTAAATGGAATAAGTTTTTTTCATGAAACCGTGTACAATTGGTGTCTTTTACAGTCTCCTTACCGCAAAACCAACAAAATTACCTTTTAGGAACTGAGAATAAAAATTGCAGTAAGAAATAATCATTTTAAAAAATATTTTTCAAGAGGACCATTTATGTTTGAAGAGGAATGTGAAGTTTATGCTTCCCATTCTTAAAATAGGATATGATAAAGAGAGGGAAGCTATGTGAGTACTGTTCACCCCGCCCACGTACATTTATTGACAGTTTGCCCTGTGCATATACTGATACAAGTAAGGCTGTGAATTATTGTATGTGGGGGCAGGGTAAGTATGACTCTTGCTGTCTCTTAAAGAGTCCTATTAGTACATTCTCTGCTTTTAACCAAAAAATCCTGCTTCATATTACATAAAGCTACAGAACCAGAAAACAAAATCTACTTACACTGCACTATATAAAAAGACACACATGCATGTTTTTCTCACTATCTGACATGAAATCAGAATAAACCTTGCCCATTTTAGGTCAATTAGGATTACCAACATTATTTATATTTGCCAAATGTCAGAATAATGAGAGAGAATTTTTTAAGGCATTTTTATTACTTTCTGCAAAGTCAAAAGTTTACATACACTAGGATTACTATGCCGTTAAACAATTTGAGGCAGCCCATATGATGATGTCATGTCTTTGCAAACATGACAGGTTTATTGGCAACACCTGAGTTAGAGACACATATGTGGATGCATTTTTTAAAGCACACCAGAAACACACTGCTTCTGTGTGTAACATCATGGGAAAGTCTAAAGGAATCAGCTAAGATATCAGGAAGAGAATTGGGTGCAATTTCCAGATACCTGAAGGTGCCTCGTTCAAATAATTATATGCAAGTACAAATAAGATTGGAATGTCAAGTCATCATACCGCTCAGGAAGGAGATGGGTTCTGTCTCAGAGATGAATGTGCTTTGGTTCGACATGTACATATTAACCAAAGAACAAAAGCAAAAGACTATGAAGATGCTGGCGGAAGTTGGTAGGATTGTGTCATTATCCAGAATGAAATGAGTACTATATCAACATGGGCTGGAAGGCCACTCTGCCAGTAAGAAGCCATTACTCCAAATGAAGCATACAGAAGCCAGATTAATGTTTGCAAATGCACGTTTCTTCTTATGTAGTGTATGTAAACTTCTGGGGAGACATGTATGAAGGAAGGCGCTTCAAAGTGAATTTTCGAGTCTCGTTTTCAGTGTATAATGTGCCTAAATGTATGAAAGAATAGTTTTTCTGCTATTATAAATGGAGTCTAAAATTCAATGCACCTCGTCTATGTGTTAGGCGCATTACGAAACTTAGGCGCATTAGTAATGCGGCAAACATGTAAAGGCTAAAGATAGGCTGGAAATAAAAGAAAAGTCATTAGAATAGCATGTCAGTGAATAGAAACTATGGTGCTGATCCTGCTTGGTGGACCACAGGTCCCAGCAAGACCTGTGGTGTGCTGGCTCTTGCAAAAATAAATTTCAAACTTAATTTAGTAGAAATTAAAAATTGTAAAATCTGAACAACATCATCAGTGGGTTATTTAATGTAAAACTAGTTTTAGATTCTATTAAATTTAAATGCATTTTATAGGAGATATTTTTATATTTTTGGGATATTATACATTTTGAGATCAATCTTATATAAAAAATTTTATTAAATTTAAATAATATAATTTTATATAGTTTGATAATTATCAGAAATTACTTTTTATTATTGTACTGGTATAAGTTGAGAAATAAGGGAAATTTTTGGCCGTAATGACAAATTTAGCTCCATTTCGACTTCTCAGGCTCATGCAGACCACATTGAAATAGATCTGCCTGTCCGAGCAGTAATGCGCCTAGTTTTGCTGATCCTCATTCATATATATGTCTAATATTACGATTGTGGTGTGACACGCCCCCAGAGCGCCCCAGGACACCCCGTCATATTAGGCGTATTAGAAAGTGTTGAGTCTTACGAACAATGCGCCTAACACATTCATTAGTCGCAGTAAACATCGTAGACTGCTCACATAGGCGCATTTTATGCCAGAAAATGTTGAAAAACCCGATCATACAAGTCTCCCATGGTTTCAACTTTACATATCACAGAGCTCAGCTCTCCCTCCATCACATCTTCCGCTCAGATAGTTTAGAATAAACCACCTGACATAATGGAAAGAAAGAAAGCAATGACTGTCATGCTCAAAGGTACCTCATCCTTGAAGAGATAAGCCCCTCTTCTTGACAGTAGTGGGGCAGTATGTTAGTGGCCATATAGTCTATTACTGCTACTTATTTTCTTCACTAGGTGAAAAGAGGCTCCACTGGGTTCCATTTCACATTTAGCCTCTGCAGCAAATTTTCTTGGGAATCTTCTGTGACAGTGAAACACTATTCAAGATGAGAGCATAATTCTAAATTTATTTTTAGATTAATGGCAGGTTGAAATCAGAGCCCCTTAGGATTAAACGTGTGTTTGTGTTTGCATAGTTATATCTTTGAAAAATAAAAAAGATCTTGCTTTTATTACTTGCTTGTTATCATTGCCTCTCAGACTTCTTCAGAGTAAATCATTTTTATGGTTTTATTTATCCAAAGAGGTCCAGAGTTTTTTTAAATAGCCTGGGAGATTAGATAATACCATGCAATTTTTTATAGTTGCTGCATAAAGAAAAAGAAGTATAGTTTATTATGCCTTCAGTCAATGCTACTCTATTGTTTTTATAAGGTGGAATGTCAGACATGGTTACCTAGCAACAAGCCAGAAAATCATAAAAAAAAAATTTAAATTACAACTACTTATACATATGCAGCAGATACAAAGTAATTATAATAACAGATGCACATCAACTATACAAAATAAATATTTTTAACAGCTACAATCACAATGGCACATTAAGATACTCTCCCATACAAGCAATGTGTTTAGGATACAATATCCGACTAATATGGCATACTCCATCACATCACATAGTAAATCAGGACCTCACAATAGTACCATAGGGCCCTATACATTTTTATATGTGCCCTGTTACGGCATTGTACATGCTAGATGCTGCGCTCAGCCATCATACAGTCATATGTGTGAGCCCAAACTTTAAATATGTGTCCATCATAAGACCAGAGCCAGTTATTATTGACTGGTAGTAAAGAGTGAAGGTCCAAACTGAATGACAGAAAGTTGAGGTCTTGGAAACAGTGAGGAATGCATAGCAACATTACAGTGAAAAACTGAATAACTTTTCATCAAGCAATGAATAAGCTTATTTGAAATTGAATCTGGAATGTTTATGAAAAATATTACTGTGCTTTTTTATGGTTTCTTATTAAAGTAAAATATATGTCAGGGCAGAGATTAGACATTTAAAAACACAGCATGCTTTAAAAAATTAAAGAACTTATAGCTCATTATTGGAAAGGGTGAATGGAACTTTAAAAATGCTTGTTTTTTTTGCTGATAGCTTAGTGAATTTCATGTTTGGTATCAATGCCTTGAGCAAATTTATTATTTCCATCAATACTCCAATGAATAAATCTTTTTGAGTAGCATTCCTAGAAAGAGGCACTTGTGTTACCATGTACCTATAATAATAATAATAATAATAATAATAATCTTTATTTATATAGCGCCAACATATTCCGCAGCACTTTACAGTATAGAGTGTATAAGCACAGACAAACCAGACATTATATTATAAAAAAGCTACTTACAAATGAGACACGAGGGTGACAAGTGCTTGGTTTACATGGTCCAGACATGTTACATAAATATGGGGTAGTATACATAAAAAAGTGGATGAACCTGCCATCGCAACCATACATCTATATATAGATAAGTACCTGTGGGTGCCAAAATGCAGGAAGTGACGAATGTGTGACAGAATTTGGGGGGTTAACAATTAGGAATCTTGGCAGGCTTGTCTAAGAAGATGAGTTTTCAGAGCGCACTTAAAACTGTGAGGGTTGTGAGAGTGCCTGATCACATGGGGTAGCATGTTCCAGAGAACTGGTGAAATATGTGCAAAACCTTGGAGACGGGCATGGGAGGTTCGGATGAGTGAGGTGTGTAATCTTATATCAGTAGCAGAGCGGAGAATCCGGGTAGGGTGGTAGACAGAGATGAGGGAGGAGATGTAGGGGGTTGCAGCGCTGTGGAGAGCTTTATGGGTTTGAGTGATTAGTTTATGTTGTATTCTGTACTGAATAGGTAGCCAGTACAGAGACTGACACAGGGTAGAGGCATCAGTAAAGGGCTGGAAAGAAAGACAAGCCTGGCTGCTGCATTCAGGACAGATTGGAGAGGAGAGAGTTTACAGAGAGGGAGACTGATAAGCAAGGAGTTACAGTAGTCAAGACGAGAATAAATAAGAGCCACAATGAGAGCATGCTTTGATGACTTCACCAGGGGCAGGTTATTAAACCCATCCACTGCCAAAGATGTACGGTATGTGATAAGTCTTCACTTTAGATCTGGACACTTCATTTATTCTAAGTAAGGCTAGATTAAACAATATGGGCGACATGTATGATTTTTGGCGCCCAGGTGCCATTTTCTTACTCATATTAGTGGAGTAGAATGTGCCTGAATCTATGAACCTGTTCTCCCGTGGGTCATAGATTTAGCACTTTCTAGCTACAAAGTGATACTTCTGGCTCAGGTAAACCACTTTTGAAGTGGTTTACCTGTTCCAGGAGTAATGCGCCTGGATTTGCCGTACTAAACCTATAATTGTGCTTTGTATGGTCGTAGTGTGACATGTCTCCAGCACACACCCCGATCTCAGGCGCATTACATAGTGCTGCGGATGCTTTGTAATGCGCCTAATATTGGAGTACGCAGGTTTAAAAATAGAGCGAACAAGGTCGCGCTAGATTTAAGGGCTGAAAAGACATCAGACCCCAGACCCGTTCATACATGTCACATACTTTTTTTTTAACACGCGTGCCATAAATTTTTTTTCTAAACATATACTTTTTACTATGTACGCCTATTGATTTTTAAAGTACACTTCAAATGTATTGGGGTACATTAGTGTATGTTTATACTAGTTTTATTTCACAAAGAAAGTTTACAAAAATGTATAAATTTGACACATGCAAACACGTACTATTACGTTTGCATACGTCTCTCATAGACTTTAATGCAAATACTAAGTACACTACGCTTTTCTGGAAAACCTGGAAAAAACCTGAGTCAAATGTGTTTAAAATTACGCTCCTTTGACTTTACGTCCGACTCACTACAACATCAAACTATATGTTCCAATACTATTTTTGTTATATAAGCCATAAATGTAGTGTGAACCAGGCCATAGGGATAAAACATTTTACTTCCTAGTTTTGTGCTTCTGTAAGAGAGGGATAAAAATGCAAAGCTGCTAGTTACTTTTGTTCCTGTCATCTCTTTCCCTGTAAAACCTTTCAGTGCCCCTAAAGAGGGTGCAGCAGTGTTTCTTCTTTTTTTTTTTTAACAAAGGAGTTAGAAAAAAGGCAGGATGCAAATCTAATGCCTATTCCAATCTTTTGTCAATTTTGTTTACAGCATCTGGGTCACTAATATTTTTGGTCTAGTAAATTCTGTACCTAATGATACATTTGTGTATACAGACACCTAAGTGAGATGTATGAATGGGAAACTAGAGACATAATTATAAAAGAGTGTTAATTGAGATAAAGACTATTGCAACAGAGGGCTAATAGAAGGTGCCTTATATATACTCTAATACTTGCAGTCTACAAATAAAAATTATTGGATGTCTCACATATAAGATTAATAATGTACCTTCTTTATGAGACCCCTGCATAGAGGAAACTCCAACAAGTCACAATGTTGTTTAACAAGATTGCGGCACTGACAGATACAAAAGCTTAAACTTTCATGGGTGTAATATGGGGCTCAATAAGTGAGACTCAAGAAAACATCCCAAAGAAATTGGAAAGCATCAAGAAAAAAGAAGCTAACCTAGTGCTACATGTTTCCACGTTAATGGAATATATTCAGGTTCAGCACATATCTTGGGGATTATGTAGTACAATAACCTCTATATTGTTAAAAGAAAATAACATTTACTAGGAAGTATTATGCAATGAACATTCCATAGACTTAATGCTACTTACGGTTAAACATCTGCAGCTGGCTATTACTAATATACATCAAGAGATACAAAAAATAATCAGAAATCTACGTCATTAGAAGAATATGACCGTGTAAATAAATAATTGAAAGGCAACAATGAAAAATTGAAGACACAGATGTTACAAATTAAATTTAAAAAGTTTGAAAGAGACACAAAGGGGAACTAAAGTTCAAATGATGTAATAGGGCACGAGAAAGATCACAAAGGAGAGAGTATATGCATAAAGAAAATCAAATACAGAAAGTGGGAATAAGTCAAGTGATTCAGACAGTAGCCACATAATGTGACTACATTATATATTTCAGCATATGTTAACCATTCATGGATAATTAGTAAGACGATAAAGAAATGGTGGAAGAGCTTACAAAAATCACTAAATAGGGGTAGGATTTTTAAAATATGGTCCCAAAATTTTTGCACAAAAATAAAATGAATTACGAAATAGTTATGGGATACTAGAGACATAATTATAAAAGAGTGTTAATTGAGATAAAGAGATGTATGAACGCCACACATCTCTTGAAAGTAAAGTACTGGGTGGTGTTCATACAATGTAACATCTGTCTTCTTTTCACAAAATGAATAGGTAATTCTGTAACTCAGGTTATATTTGTGTACAATATATCAAATGTGTAAAAATATTCACTACTGCGAAGAGGGTAATCCATTTAGCTGTGGCTTGTTTTTTATCAGAAAACCTTATAGTTATCCTTAAAAGAAAAATGTCAAGGAAACAAATCCAAACACTCACATATGTATGTATATATATATGTACATATGTATAGCACAAATTCTTTGGAGGTTAAATTTCAATAAAAAATAACTTTTATTTAAATAATTAAAATGGAGAAATTGCCCTTTTAAAACAAAAACAAAAAAAAAATAAATCCATAGCTAAGCTTTATCACAGCAAAAGAAAAACATAAGGGCTCTTCACACGGCGGATTTGGGGCCTGATTTCACCATACTGCCCCGTATTTGCGCTGCAGTAGGGCTAAAATCCGTCTCTGTCATTACGGAACCCCCACATTCCATAAGAACATGGATTCCGTTCCCTCCCTGCTGGGCGAACCCCCGGGCGGGAGAAATGACATGTCAATTTTTCCCGTGTACGCGCGTGAATAAAATGTCAGGGGGCCCTGCAAGCTCTGGCCCCCCGCCCCCCCTCACCAAACCATTTGCAAATTAGTCGGATAAGCGTGTGAACTGCCTAAGTGTCCAACTGCAAATTTTAAAAGGTCACCATGTCAAATTTAAGAAAACAGGGTTTTTCCAGGGTTAAAAAATGTACTACTGGCTGTAACAATGGGTGAAAATTCCAAAGAGACACCGGGACAGTTATGGAAAACACTTTCCCTATTACGACCCTATGTGGAAAGCTAATAATCACCTCTGGTCTATAAAACAGCCCCCCAATAAGGGCGAACCCATCCGAACCTGATCCTATTTAAATTTTCGCCGCTTCCTGTCATTTTTTGGGGGCCGCAAACCACTTACAGAATAGAGCCGGGGTGAGATGTGGTGCACGTCTGACTGGGATTGTGTTGGGTTGCGATTTGCTGGAAAAAAACACAACCTTTGTTTTACTAGAACAAGCCCTTCCGTCATATCATGTTGTCGCGTCTCAAACAGTGGACGTGCACTTGCCCTGTCCCCAAAAGCTCAGCAAACCTCAGTGAAATTTACTATTTTTTCACAGAAAAAGCTCTACTTTTTAAGCTGTACCTTAAATTAGTTAGACAAGATTTGCAGATTTTTGGGAGTTAGGCAGAGAAATTTTAAAAAGGGGATCTACCCTGTAAAGTCCGGGGGGGGGGGGGGGGGGGGTAGCCCCCGCGGGGAACACGACAAGCTCTTTAAAAAAGGGTACAATATTTTACAGCCAAAACTTTTTTTAGACATTTCATTGCTTATATTAGGATACAGATCTTTTCTAGTAACTGCAGGTCTATTTGTTAGGTGCAAAAATCCCCTTTTATTATCAGTATACATTTCAGATAGGTGTTCTTTTTCAATTTTGCCCAGTCCAGCTTTGTTGATATACCACCTTGCAGTTTAAAATTTGAATACAGCAATTTTGTAGTCACCACAGGGTTTGGGAGGTGCCAAAAAAACCTTTTTTTATCCGTATACATTCATATTTCGTGTTTTTTCAAATTTGGGCGGGAGGCCAGCTGTGTTGATAGAGCCACCTTGCAATTAAATTTGAATCCAGCAACTTTTTAGTCACCCCAGGTGAAATGAAAGGTTCCAAAAATACCTTTTTTAAAATCCGTATACATTTTTAGACAGGTTTTTTTTCACTTTTGGTCAGTGAAGCTTTGTTGTATAGATCACTTTGCAGTTAAATTTGAATACAGCAAATTTTTTAGTCACCAAAAGGTTGATAGGTGCCATAAAAATACCCTTTTTTTATCCCGTATACATTTCATATACATGTTTTTTCACTTTTGGGGCCCGGCAGCTGTGTTGATAGAGCCACCTTGCAGTTAAATTTGAATCCAGCAACTTTGTAGTCACCACAGGTGTACTGATAGGTGCCAAAAACACCTTTTTAATATCCGTTAACATTTCAGACAGGTGTTTTTTTCACTTTTGGTTATTCAAGCTTTTTTTTTTTTGATAGAGCTACTTTGCAGTTAAATTTGAATACAGCAATTTAGTAAATCACCACAGGTGAATTGAAAAGGTGCCCCAAAAAATACCTTTTATTATTCTGTATAAATTTCATATACGTGTTTTTTTTCACTTTGGCGCAGGCCAGCTGTGTTGATAGAGCCACCTTGCAATTAAATTTGAATCCAGCAACTTTTTAGTCACCACAGGTGAATTGATAGGTTTCCAAAAAATCCTTTTAATATCCGTATACATTTCAGACAGGTGTTTTTTTACCTTTTTTGGTCAGTGAAGCTTTGTTGATAGATCTACTTTGCAGTTAAATTTGAATCCAGCAACTTTGTAGCCACCACAGGTGTACTGATAGGTGCCAAAAATACCTTTTAATATCCGTATACATTTCAGACAGGTGTTTTGTTCACTTTTTGGGTTTTTCAGCTTTGTTTGATAGAGCTACTTTGCAGTTAAATTTGAATACAGCAATTTATTAGTCACCACAGGGGAATTGGATAGTGCCAAAAAATACCTTTTTATTATCCCGTATACATTTCAGACAGGTGTTTTTTTCACTTTTGGTCAGTCAAGCTTTGTTGATAGATCTACTTTGCAGTTAAATTTAAATACAGCAATTTTGTAGTCACCACAGGTGAATTGATAGGTGCCAAAAAATACCTTTTATAATCCCCTATACATTTTAACAGGGGTTTTTTTCCACTTTTGGTCAGTCAAGCTTTGTTCATAGAGCTACTTTGCAGTTTTAAATTTGAATACAGCAATTTAGTATTTACCAAAAGGTGAATTGATAGGGTGCCAAAAAATACCTTTTATTATCCCTATACATTTCAGACAGGTGTTTTTTTCACTTTTGGTCAGTCAAGCTTTGTTGATAGATCTACGTTGCAGTTAAATTTGAATACACAATTTTGTACACCCAGGGGAATTGAAAGGTGCCAAAAAATACCTTTTATTACCTGTTAAAAATTTCAGATACGTGTTTTTTTCACTTTGGGGCGCAGGCCCCCTTTTTTGATAGGGCCCACCCTTTCAGTTTAAATTTTGAATCCAGCCATTTTGTTTTTGATTTGGGGGATTGAGAATATCTTGTGATTTGCCGTCTTTTGAATAAGAGACTTTCCAAAACCTTCCATACCTTCCAAATTTTTAATCTTTCTGAACATGGAGCGAAAATTCAGGTGGTAAGCGATGCAAAGGGGGTGTAGGACATGGGGTAGAGGTACGAGAGAAAGGGGCTACTTTCCAGTGCTGGCGACAACACGCATGCCGCGGATCGACAGTTGCAGTACGTCAGGCTGTCATTCGTGCCTGAGGTCAGGGCCCCTGTGAGAATCTCAGTAACGACAGCTTCGCCAACTGATTCTTCAGTGGTTAAATCAACTGCATCCACAGTCTTACCACTCTCGTCCTCACAGTCACGGCCACAAATGTCGTCATCCAGCAATCAACAGCATCCGTCCAACAGATGCGCCCAAATGTCAACTCAGTGTACCCACCACTAGTGGATAATCCATTTTCTGAAGACCTCTTTGACAAAATGCGGTTGGTGGTCAGGAAGGCAATGTTAAAAGAATCAAGAGGACCAAAGAGGATATTTTCTCTGCTTCTGATGCCCAGTTACGATGCCCATCCAGAGGAGGAGAAGAAGCACCGATCAATCATGCAAAAAATCCCGGGCAGTCGGCAACTGCCTTGCAGTCCCTCTTGCTTGTAGCCCCGCAGCACTCCTGGGATGCAGAATTGTCAGTACGATGAAGTCACCTGTGTTGATGATTGATGATGAACGACATTTGCGCGGATCAACCTGGGTCTTTCAGCAGAATTGCTTGCGAGCAGCTTCATCACTGGACCGAGGAGGAAGGACGATGGGGGGTTAGTGGTTCATATGCGTCCCGCCTCAAAAAGGGAGAGGGCGTCATAGAAGTCCGCTGAAGAGTGAATTCGCGCCAGCCACGGTCAGTCGGAAACCCGCTCCCCTCGCCTTAACTGCCGTCGAAAAAGGTCCCAGGACCTTTCAACCCTGGGCCGTTAATTTGAGCAAGCCTCTGTTTCACTCAGCGATGTCATATGCCCGCCTTTGGCTTAAAACGCATAAGTAGAGCAATAAACCTTAGGTGTTTAACTTTAACACACCACCAACATGTCCTAGTCACATGCAGCGATGCAATGATAAATTGGAGGCAACACATGCCAAAAAAAGGCCAGACCGAACCGCCGGGCCTCCAACCACTGTCACAAAACACCCGCTGTCTCCGCCTCCTCCTCCGGCCACCACCTAAGCGTCCTCAGCTGCCCATGTCTCTCAGAGTCATTATCAGGGATCAGCCTCCGCTTCAGATACACACCCGTCGCCCGACGTACCACCACAACGCACCAGAGACCCATCCAACCCCATTCTCCTTCCAACAGTTTGATGAACTGCGCATCGACCCGTACTAGCGGCCAGTCTGGCAGCCCAGGCATCTCTGTCTTCCAGGTTGGGAGCAGAAGAAACACTTTAAACCCAAACCATCCCAAAGCCAAAAGCGCTGAATGACAGCATTCCATGCTTTTTGGCCTTGGAAATGTTTCCTTTTCCGTCTGGTGGACACAGTGGGTTCCGCCACGTCATGGCCCTTGCCTGCCCCCAATATACCGATGCCGAGCAGGCATATCTTTGCCAGAAAAGCCGTCCCCTGCCCAGTGCCAGCACCCGATGTCATCTAAAAATTCAAACGCGTTGTCTGCATCTGTGGGCCAGAAAAGTTCCATCTTGAACTCCACCTTCCACCATGGACTATAAGCACGGCCAAATTGCCGCTATATCTCGTGACAGCTCACTGAGGTGAGCTGGGTGGATGTCTCTGGGGAGACGGTGGCTCCAGGCTCGGCGCACGCTCCTCTCAAAACCGCAGGGATGGTTCAGGTTTTCTTGTCTTTCCCCCAAGGTGCCTCTGTGGCATCACGTGCCCAGAGACACCAGGCCCGTGTTTGAAATTAAGTCTGTCTTGGAGTACCGTCCACCTACACAGGTCAGGAGCATGGACGGCTTCTCCGCGAACGAGAACCGAGCCGCCTGGGCTGGGTGACAAGAACCTTGTGCCCATGCCAGTGGTGGTGTGGCGATACGGGCGAAATCTGCGTGGCCGCCTTTAAGAACGGTAGGCTGGAGCACATCCTTGCCTGGCGACAAAGCAACATGTCATTAATCTTGTCCTCCAGAAATTCTATAGGAGCTACCTGGTTCTGGACATGCCTGCTGAGGAGATGCTCGAAGCTCTAAGTTTCGGCGAACTTCCGCCGTTCGCCCAACCCTCTATGGTCCCTCCTGTATGCGTTTCAGGCGTCAGCTCGGTCTCCCCTCCCTCCCCGTCACCCGTCGTCCTTGTTGACGTGGCAACCACCCTGGAAAATCCATCCCTCCCCATGCTCCAGCGTGTGGCAGCAGCGCTATCGCCATTACGCAGTACGTAAGTGACACAATGGCCTGAACAAGCAGCGTGCGTGACGCTCAGGGTGTTGAGCCACCCGAGAGTGGAGGCAAGGAGAAATAGGCTATGCACCATCCTTGCCATTTTGTAATAAGGCCACCAAAATGCGGTCAGTGCTGACAATGCCCTTGTCAGCATGAGCATTGTTGGTGATCTTATTTCTGGAACGATCGGTTGGACCCACTCTGAAACAACAGGTCCCAGCCAGCGACAGAGTAGGAGACCGACACAGATCGGACACGGAGTCTTTTTCTCTCCGTCAAATCCACATGGCCCGACAGTTTTCTAACACATTTTCATCGGTCTTCATTAGGCAGTGGTGTCGAGGTCCAGGCTAGTGCAAGGTGGCACATCAGCTCTCAGGTGCATCATGTCAGGCAATCAGGGCTGTGTTGAAGCTGCTGTTCTGGAAGGAAAGCGAGGAGGAGGAGTAGGGGTATTCCTAGACACGGACATTAAACCGTACGTCTCCTGCCTTGAACAAGAGTTTGTCGCGATTTGAGGCGGAAAAGGAAATAGGGAAGATCAGTTGCTAGTGCCCGACCTCGACCCCATAGGCTTTTGGAATCAAGGCTCCATCTCTCACATGAAGTGCTTGGATGCTCCATTTCCTGCCACAACATGATCCTCGCATTAAGGCCATCAAAATGAACAACAGTTACCTGTTGTGTGTCAACCTCTGGATCCCCCCGTTACAAAACAAAACTCAGCAACTTTCCTTCCACACCACGTCCCAAACAGAGAGTAAAATGCAGGAAATGGAGAACCTTGCTGATTGAATCAACTGTACGACATCTTGCTTTGTGTATGCTTCACGTTCCTCAAATGTCACGGTGGAACAACATCAGCGACGTGACAGCAGTAGAGTGCCAAGTACCGTAGCGGCAGCAGCAGGCACAGCAGGCGAATGTGGGCAGAAAGCCTATGGGTGACTCTCTGGCAATCTTTATTTACCCACCACACCTCAACGCATGTAATGCAGGGCACACATACAACGCACTACAGAGACACTTAAGGGATGACCCTAGTCACGTAGGTATGCGCCCCCCCCTTGCTGAGGGCAGCACAAGCTAGTGTCAGACCTGGCAGTTCCCAGTGCTGAGTGTCGTTATTCTGTTAAGATGCAGCATTTTTTTAGAGCAATTAACCCCTCACAATCTTATTACATTAGCAGGTGTTTTAGCCCCGCCACTGACAGATATTCACATGTTTTCCTAACCTATTCAAACTAATTAGGGGGTTTATCAGTTTTAGGTGGGCGTGGCAACCTTCCGATTGGCCGGGTTTGAAAAAAAACCCTGACTCTTGAGGAAGAACTCCTTCGAATGACTCTTCTGGCTGTAAAACTGCAGTTTGAGCATTAAATACATATAAAACTCCGCATCTTACAGAAGTAAGGGACAAACAGTGGCCGGAAACAGCCATGTTAGGACACCTACCTTGTTTCTTCCCTCAAAGCCAAGGGGGGCAATAAATCTAAGTGACAGGGTCACTTTAAAGATCAAGGTGCACAGGACTATCTTCGTCTCCACACCGATGTTTTTAGATGGTTCACGGACCCAATAGTACTTTACTTCTGGTGATCCAAAATGTTGACGATGGCCCGAGCTCGCTCGCCACGCCATAGAGGTGTTACCTGCCCAGCAGCAAGCGTCAATTTGCTGAGCAGGTAACCTTCCAGCACAGCGGAGATTCATTACAGACAAACGCATCCCCGACTTTGCCACAGACTAAATGGTGGATCGTTTGACTTCATCAAGATGAATCAGGCATGGATCTCTGATGATGTTGTGGCCCCCAATTGCCGAGGTCACCGATTAGTTGTGGTCTACTTTACATTCTCTTCCAAACAGAAAATGGTCCCTCATGAAACTTGTTTTTTAAAATTGACATGTTTTTCTTACTGCAATTTTTATTCTCCTTTTCCCAACAGTTCATTTTGCTGGTTTTGCTGTGAGGAAGAACTGTACAAGACAGCAAGGGTTTCCATGACAACACCGTATTCCAGTTACTCACTTTATCTTTAACATTTTCAGCATTGTCACTTGTTATGATGTCAAGTTTGCCCGTAGAGATACTCTATAATTATGGTCCCTTTGAAGCAGAAATTGACTGCGGCTTCTAAGTGGCATGTTCTCCATCACAATTTTTAAAATAGTGCTGAGAAGTCCATATTTATAATTTTTTTGGGGTCATGTTGCTGGAGAGATATAGCAAATAATCATTGGTCCTTTGAACAGAAATGTGGCATCTAAGTGGCGATTTCCTCCATCAACAATTTTTAATAGTGGATGGAAGTCATTTTTATAATTTTTTTTTGGGGTCATGCGCTTTGAAATGCATCAAAACTACAAGGTCCTATTCTAAAAAAATTTGTATTCTAACAGACATTTTGTTCTTCACAATTGTCCAAAAGTGGCTCAAGGGTCATGCTTTGAATTTTGGGCATTTTTGCTGTGACATGCAGCTATACTACAGAGGTCCCAATTATAAAAAAAATGTTGTTTGCTAAGGCTAAATGTTCACACTGGTTAGACTGCGGGGCGTATTAAGCCACCGCAGTTACGCCGTGGTGGCCGGGGGCAGTGCGGGAGCGTGGGAGGGAGCGAGGTGGCGGGTGGCACCATCGCCGGCCCATAGACAATCACTGCTAAGCGGAGCGTAATACGCCATAGAAAGTGACATGTTAATTATCTCCCCCCTCGGCGTATTCGCCGAGTCAGGGAGAAGGAGACGAAATCACATAGTTCTCTATGAGAACTGTGATTACTCGTACTGAATGGGCCGTTTTCAGCCCTTAATTTGCGCACTTCGCCGCGTAATTACGGACCAAATACGGCCCATTTTTTAAGCCGTGTAAACATGGCCTACCAACATTTTGTCTCACAATTGTCCGAAAGCAAAGTGGTTATGGGTCATGCTTTTGAATTTTTTTGGGGGCATTATGCTGTGACAGCATGCAGCTATACTACGCAGGTCCTATTATAAAAAAATGTTGTTTTCTTTAACAACGATTCTGAGTTTCTTCACAATTGTCAAGAGTTGGCTCAAGGGTGAGGTGCTGTCAGAAACAGGAATAGGTAGGACACTGTTAAGGACACAACCCAAATATTGCAAAATGACCTGTTCTTTTGCAAGATCTTATAACATAGCTATAATCCCTGTAATTGAGACACCCATTTTAATACAATAAAAAAGAGAAACAAAATCGACATGTTGGGATTCCCATCCTATTTGTAAAAATGTGTTTGACTAGAATTAAACTACTAAAAAACTGTCATTACAAAATGCTGGTAAAAAAATTTCCTCTGAATTGTACATGGGAGGTACAGGAAAACTCTTGACCAATAGTAGGAATATTCAGAGGACATGGAGTATGGAGCACGGGCAGAGAACAAAGTACAGAGACAATTTCCTCCAGCACGCTTCCGCTTCCGCACTCTGCTTCAGCACGACTGTTTTCGTTGCTGCGTCATAAGGGCATTTTTACCGTGTTAATAGATGACGGAGAACTCCAGGCTGGGGTCTCAACCGCACTCCCACTGGTAAGTCTGGCAGCTGGACTACCGTGTTAACAGATGTCTGGTCGGCAGCACTGGCTCTCACCGTTAGGGGCAATCAGGAGAGCTTCGAATTTCTCTAAAAAATCTGATTTGTAAAAATGTTGATTTCTGTGAAGGATAAGTAGTGTCAAAAAGGGCCAGGGCTGGAACACAAATTGCACAATTTAGGCTTAAAATTTCTGGGTGCTGAGTTACTATGGTGGTCGCATCATTTGATCATCCAGGGGAGCACCTGTCCCTAATCAATGAAGAAGGATTTTGTAGGAAAATGAAACCATTGAATTGATTGTCGTGAATCAGTCTCAGAAGCCAGAGGGCAAATGTCTTCTCACAAAGAAAGTGTTTGGGGATGGATAAGAACATATGTATTACTTATGGGGTGTGCGGACGAATTAACACATCTACACTGTAACAAATACCTTTTAAAAACTGCTGTGAGGGGTGTATGTATGTATGTTATCACACTTGAAAAAAAAGCAAAATGGTAATAATTGTTAAAACTAATAAATAAGAATTCCCAAATTAAATTCTATAAAAACAAATGTCAGTTACCCAAAAAAATAACTAAATGAAAGTCACTGTACATAAATGCAAGTTCCAACTTTTGTGTCTGTGGGTCAAAAACAGTTTTAGGGCTCATGACTTGTGGCCCAAGGACAGTTAATAAGACAATGTCATGAAACTAAAATGGTTGTTTGAAAGACTCCTATTATCCCGGCACTTTTTAATCTGTGGGTCAACCCCCAACCAAGGTTTAATGGTCATTCCTGCGGTACAGGACAGATATAGTTAAGTCCAGTCTCAACTAATATGGTGGTTCAAAGACTCCTTTTCCAGCACTTTTTAATTTGTGGGTGGTCAGACAGGTTAGTGGTCATACTGGCGGTTCCAAAACAGGTATAGTCAATGTCCAGATTCAACTAAAATGGTGTTGAAAGAACTTCCTTTTCTTGTCCCAGCACTTGTTTAATCTGTGGGTCCCAGGACAGGTTTAATGTCATCACTGCGGTACAGGACCAGATATAGTTAATGAGACCAGTTCACCTAAAAATGTGGAACAAAGACTCCATAAATACCCAGGGCACTTTTTAATTTGGGGGTCAGATAGGGTTTTTAAATGGTCATAATACTTCGGTCCATGACTGGGTATAGTCAATGTCCAGTTTGAACTAAAATGGTTGGTTCAAAGACTCCTTTTTCTTGCACTTTTTTATCTGTTGGTCAGACAGTTTAAATGTCATACTCGGTACAGAACAGGTATAGTCAATGTCCAGTTCAACTAAAATGGTGGTTGAAAGACTCCAGTTTCCCCAGTACTTTTTAATCTGTGGGTCAGACAAGGTTTAAATGGTCAATATTGCTGGTAGCATGGAGTCCTTGCAGGTTTGGGGCTCATGCTGCCTTCCAACAGGGATATTCAATGTCCAGTTCAAGTAAAAATGATGGTTCAAATCATAACTGCACTTCTGAGCATTCTTTTTTAATTTGTGTGTCTTATCAGGGTTTTTAAGGGTTATGCTGTGGTACAAGACAGGGATAGTGAATGGTCTGTGATTTTTGTTCTGTGCTTTAT
Source organism: Phyllomedusa bahiana (assembly GCA_025379985.1). Lineage (NCBI taxonomy): Eukaryota > Metazoa > Chordata > Amphibia > Anura > Hylidae > Phyllomedusa > Phyllomedusa bahiana. Next base: position 36,428 of record JAODAL010030554.1, read on the forward strand.
AACCTAAATTATCTTGCCTAAGATGTAGCACGTATACAGTTGTGCTGTGTAGGATGTTTAAATTCCAGCTTCCTCCTCCCTGTTTTGTGTGTAAGAATAAGGTGTTGTTTCCTCTCCCCATAGACTTAATGGTCATCGGTGCGATAATCTATTATCGACTATCGATATGCGTATTGATATTTGGCCGATATCGACTATTGACCCCGATGACGAATAGTCAACGTAATCGCTCATCACTAGTTGTTAACCCCTTTACTGACATTGGATAAATGAGTACATCCTAATGCTGGTAAGGGGCTTTGTAGTGGGATTGAAGCCGATGACATCCCGCACTGGTTAATCCTTAGACGCAGCGTCTAAATCAATGAGAAACAGTGTCGCACATCATTCCTCATTTCATTCGGCACCCTGCATATGCAGGTTCCCAATCGCTCAACATGGCAGCTGGAAGCCTTGTGAAGGCTTCCATCACTGCCATGTTTTTGATTTCCCCACTTACGGCCCCAGGCATAGTAAAGCCGCCATCTTTGTACACCCTAATGCATTGTATTAGCAATTAGAATGGGCGAATTGATTCTAACGAAGTGGAATTAGTTTAGAATTTCAGGAAAACTTCGGTTATGAACGAAGATCGAAGTTTGGGGGTACTTTCGCGAATGAAGTGTGCTTTTGATTGATAAAATGGCTGCGAGCACAAATGGCGTTACATGGGGCAAAGAACTCTGGAGGAAGAAGGCATAGCCTACATGACATGTTGCAGAGATGAAGCCAATCAGAGACCGGCGAGATTCTCTGTGACGCACCCGCACTATATTAAGTCTCCTGGCCGCGACGCTGGGATCATCATACCGCTCTCACTGTACTGAGTAGGGAAGATGCTCGCCGGGCGGCTGCTTAGTGATATCCTCTTTACAAAAGAACTCAGTTTTTATACAGAAATTTTTTTGGGGGGGTGTCACACGGCTTGTCTCAGAGACCTGCTTCTCTTACGTTCTAATTCTGATTTTGTGGGTTTTGAACTGAAGTCCAGTGTGCGTGCCAATGCAGCTTCATATACCTTTTAATGCTATGCTCACGAGCACATTGAAATATCCAAGGTATCTAAGCCTGTCTTGGTTGTATTCTTAAAACACAAACAGCGTTTTACATCAAATAACTACTATTCCATTATTTTTTGCTCATTTCTTTAGCGCAATTTACATCCAGGGGTTAAATTAAGCGTTCTGCTTTTGTGGTCACTAAAAGAAACCGTCTTTTTCCCAACCGGCCAAAAAATCCATTTTCCTGTAGCATAATTCATAACCGAAGGCTTAATTTAAGCTTTTCCTTGTTGTAATACCGTAAAATACACGCCATGTAACACACTACAAAGCTAGTTAGTTTTTTTTGTTTGCTTCAATTCTGTTGCGCAATTTGCATCAGGTTTAATTAAGCATTGTTCTGCTGTTGTGGTCTCACTAAAAGAAACCTTTTTTTTTACCGGCCAAGAACCAATTTTGCCTGTATCATTAATTTATATTCCGAAGGTTAATTAATGCCTGATGGTGCTTTTACATTCAGTAAAAATACCAGTGTTTATTAAACGACACATACAAGTAAATTTTTCCTGGCCATTTGTGGAGCGAAATTTTATACCCAAAGGGTTTTCCCGAAGCTGTTACTGGGTTCTTTTGGAGTCAAATACAGGGTTTATTATCATATACAAACTTCATCAAACAGTGTCTGTACTTTTTAGAACAAACATAGTCAACAGAGAGTGGCGGGCTTTCCCGCGATGGCGGGGGCACAAACATTCCGGAGCGGCCCAAAGTCGAGCAAGCAAGGGGACGTCGCAGCAGGGGTTCCTCGGTGGGGCCACAACTCCCGTGTCATTAGGGGGCCTTTTGTGTTGTTCAGAAACCCCAATGTTCCTGATTGGTTGAGTAGGCATCCACTTTTTCCCAGATAAAACATCTGACAACCCACCAAAGGGGTCATGGGAACCAGACACAACCCTTAGTTGACAGGGCCCCGGGGAGGTCAGCGGCCCTACCTTTCCTCAACCCCCTCTGTCCCATCCGGGTTCCCCAAGCAGAGTTTAGTAGTGGTCGGGGGTTTCCCGCCACTATAAGCGAGGTAACAATTTGGGGGGGCAGTCAGCAGCTATTTGGCAGGAAAAAAAGGGGGGCCAACATCCCCTGTTTCTTGCAGTAGGTGCAAAGTATAAGTGGAGAGTGATGGGAGGTATTTGGGGGGGGTCAGCCTCGCATACCAAACCGGTATAGGACAGGTAACGTAAACACAAAAGATATTTAGCCCGGCACTTGGGGGCCCGGTGAAGCAAGGGGGTTTATATCGTCAGGAGAAGAAGGCGTCCTTGCGCGTAGGCAGCGGGGCAGCCAACAAGGGGTTTTGGGGGCCTGGGATTCACAGGGGAGCGCAGTGTGAGGTCGGGGAAACCAAGCGGGCCACGGGGGAGAAAACCCCTTCGCAGGGCCAAGAAAAGTAGCGGCACCGGGGCTCAGCAGGAAACGGCTAGTGTCATCAGTGCGGAGCGTTGGCGGTAAAATCAACTACTCGGGTGGGAGTTCTTTTTTCAAGACACCAAGGAGCCGAATATGGATAATGTAGAACTTGGGGAGAAAGTGAAGCGGGCCAGGGGGCTAACGTTGGCACCATGGCCCTGCGTCAAACATGCAGCTTCACCATCCGGTGGGCTGGAGAAAAGTGGTTCAAGTGGTGGTCCATCCTGCCCCCGCAGCAGCAGCACGGCCGTGGGAGATGCCCATTTCAAACCATCAAGGCACCACCACCTCTGCAGAAAGGGGGTGTTTCTCTTTTTCCACATCTCCCGGTCCCCGATGCTCCTCTCCTCGCTACTAGGCGCCAGCAGTGTTCACGAGCGATTGCAAAGAGAAACATATTCGTCCCCAACCCCCTAAGGGTGAGAAGGACCATGCTCCTGTCAAGTTGTTGGTAAATGCAGTCCCTCCCCTTTTTAAATGGTGGACTCTGCCCATTCACCATTGTGCCGACCCCAAGAAAGGGGAGTTCCCAAACCGAATTTCTTTTTCCAAAAAGGCAGTACCACACTTCATAATAGTAAACAGAAGGTGGGTCATCCTTGAGCTTTTCGGTTTGTTCCAAGGTGCACGCAGAAGGCGTCTGGAGTTTAACTACGGTCAGGGCCGTATTGTCCTTTACGGGCCCATTGGTGAATGTCTTCCCGCCCCGGCACACCAACAACTTTGGGCGGGGAATGCGCTTTCTCCTCCCTGTTGTCAAACGCGGCTCCTGCGCCAATGCCGCCTCCTCCTCCTCCACCATCACTACATCTTTAGCCTCCACAAATACTGCTCCACATACCCCATGTGTAGTGCACAGCGGTGTCACGCATTTTCACCGGGCGGGATCGGCGAACGAAGTCACACGGGAAGGGGAACTCTCCGTCTTGCAGAAAGAAATTGATGTGGGGTTTTCCCCCGCCCAACTGCAATCGGAACCATGGTGACGGACAAGGGGGAACATGGTGTCCGGCTGCACCGAGGAGGGATGGTCCATGCGCCCTGCATGACGAAAGTTTAAATTGGTTGTAAAAAGGTTCCTGAATCTTCCCCCCGATCTTCAGAACATTTAAAAAAGGGGCAAAAAACTTGCATGCCTTCATCCTTTTACAAACCCCAGGAACACCCTCCTCGAGTTGCAAGGAGAACGGCCTCCCCCAAAAACCCTCTGATATCGATATTTCCACCCGTTGGAAATTTCCACCTGCAATGTTGAAACCGACTGTATGAACAGAAAAAGGCCTTTTAACTTTTTTTTGATGACCCAGGGGACGGGGAGTACCCCCCTGTGTAATTTTGATGTCAGCCGTGGCAGCTCATGCGTGACACCTCCCGTTTTTTTGAGGCTATTCAGAAGGTAAGTTATTTGTCAGTCGCCCGGGCTACGGGGTGAAAAAACGTCATTCCCCTGCTTCATGTCCTGGAACAGGCTGAAAAATCGTCTGGCAGGGGGGTTGGAGCGTGGCGACTACATCTCTGGGCCCCTGGTCCGGTGGGACTGAATGGAGGAGGGGAGGAGGACATTTGGGGAGAACATTTCTTGGGGAAATGGTGGATTTTTATAGGTGACAAAAAGGGGGAGCAACGCGTGGGGGAGGTAGATGGGAGAGGAAGACGAGGCAGATCGAGGAAGACAGGCAGATGACCCCAAGCACCGTGGAAAATATACAGTGGAGATGGAGGCAGGGAGCCCCGGATCACTTGGCAATGGCCCGCCATGCTATTTGCCTGGCTAGTGACAGCCGAATAGTCGATCCGAGGGGTGCTTCTGGGCCCCCACCCTATTGGGCCCCCCCTACCGGCCAAAAAAGGACCTTTTTTCCCCCGTTGTGAGAGGGGGGACAAATCAAATACTAAAGGGAAATCCCCCCCTAGTCAGTTGCCCCCTCCTATGTGTGGCATCGTCCCCCTCGACATTCGACCGGGGGGTTCCCCACGCCCCAAACTTGCCGCGGGTGCTGGGGGGAGGGGGGGGTGTAGGAGCAGTACCAGCTCCTCAGCGAACCAAGATGGGGTACTGATGAGCAGCTTCCTTCACCCGCCCGTGAGGGGGGGCAGTCGCCCGCACAGCAGGCCGGAGCAACCCTGAAACAACAGGTATGGCTACTTGGGCAGCACTCTGCCACCCCCCGTTAGAAGATCCCCTGGATAGGGGAGCCAAACGGGTGTGTGGCCCCAAAATTGCCGAGTTTGCAGTGGAGAAGCTGTCCTGCCCGGCCCGTAGTGTGGGATCAGAGCGGGTGTTCAGTGCGGCGAGGGCCATCGTTACCCCAAGGAGAACCCGCTTGTCCACGGGAAATGTGGAACGACTGACCTTTGTCAAGATAAATCAGGCGTGGATTGGCCAGGATTTCCACACACCAATGCATTAGGCGTCAGACTACATCAGCCATGACGCCTCACCCAAACTGTGAGAAATGAGTCTGGGTTCAAACTACCTGCCTTACCCACTATTCTGATGCTGCCACCCGCCTGATGCCACACATCTGCTGACAGTTTCTCCATCTGCCACCAACCATCTTTACCAGCGACGGGTATTGCCACCCACCTCCACACTCTGTCATTGTGCCACTTTATGACCTCATGCTGCTGCTGCTGTTGTTGCTGGTGCCGTGACATCCACACTGTATCATTGTGCCACTCTCTGACCTCATGCTGCTGCTGCTGCTGTTGTTGCTTCTGCCGTCACAACCACTGTCTGTCATTGTGCCACTCTCTGACCTGATGCTGCTGCTCCTGCCGTCGTCACCTCTACTCTCTGTCATTGTGCCACTCTGTGGCCTACTTCTGTTTTTGCCACCTCCAGAATGTCATTGTGCCACTGCCTGACCTCATGCAGCTGCTACCGTGACCTCCACTCTGTGTCATTGTGCCACTCTGTGGCCTACTCCTGTTTTTTCAACCTCCAGAATGTCATTGTGCCACTTCCTGACCTCATGCTGCTGCTGCTGCTGCCGTGACCTCCACACTTTCTCATTGTGCCATTCTTTGGCCTACTCCTGTTTTTGCCACCTCCAGAATGTCATTGTGCCACTGTCTGACCTCATGCTGCTGCTGCCGTGACCTCCACACTGTGTCATTGTGCCACTCTGTGGCCTACTCCAGTTTTTGCCACCTCCAGAATGTCATTGTGCCACTGTCTGACCTCATGCTGCTGTGACCTCCACACTGTGTCATTGTGCCACTCTGTGGCCTACTCCTGTTTTTGCCACCTCCAGAATGTCATTGTGCCACTCTCTGACCTCATGCTGCTTTGGCTGCCGCCGTCACCTCCACACTCTGTCACTGATTTTGCCACCTGAGCTCTCAGCTTGTTTTTTCAAGCTTTCGCTGCCATGACTTTATCAAGCTACATTCCCGCTTCAGTTTTTTGCCCTCTTAAGTACCCAGGGAATTTTATAGTGAAGCGATTCTAAGAGCGGCGGCAGTCATCTGCGTGTCATATTAAAACACAACATTGTATGAAGACCAAACCAAGCTCCCTCTGGATATTTTAGAAATTACATGCAATTCTCACTGCTAATTGTTTAGATCAGTTTCTGGTTCCATCCTGTCGGTCCCAGAGACGGATCTAAAAAGCGTAGTTAACACGGAGTTAAAACGCTGTGTGGACAAGCCTGTAAGGGGTTAATGCAGCACTAGCTTATGACTCACTGAGTCCTGAGACAGCTCTGGTGTGCTGTTTAGTAATACCATTGCGCGCCTTCTGGTTACTGCAGCAATGATACAGCTAATCAACATGCAGTTGGTCACGTAGCAACAGAAGTTCCCCCGCGAAGTGGCATAGAAAGACTCAAATCGAGGCTTTAAACACAAGCCACTCGCTTGTTACTAAAGAGATATAGGTAACGCCTTTAGTGGGCATAACAAGGCACAGATCTCTGCACTCCTCAGTCCAAGGCAGTGCAAGGGTATGCGCTAAGCATCACAAGTCGATGAAACAATCAGAAATACAGCTGGTTTCACTGTTAATGCATTAGACTGTCCTGATGTCAGAGGCCACTCTTTAACCCAGTGTTTCTCAACTCCAGTCCTCAGGACCCACCAACAGGTCAAGTTTTCAGGATTTCCTCAGCATTGCACAGGTGATATAATTACTGTCAGTGGATTCTGCACAGGTGATATAATTATGGTTAGTGCATCCTGTGGGAGATCCTGAAAACATGACCTGTTGGTGGGTCCTGAGGACTGGAGTTGAGAAACACTGCTTTAACCCCTTAGGCCAAACACCTGAACAGTAGTTAATGACGAACATATTTTTTTAGGTTTACCTCCTTGTGTTTCAACAGTCATCTTTTTTATTTTTTTTAATAACACAGTTGTATGAGGCCTTGTTTTATTCTAGACAAGTTGTACTTTTGGGAGAATAGTTTAGGATTACTTATAAATTATTGTAAAACTTTTTTCATTTTTTTTAAAAATTTTTTAATTTTTTACACCATTCACATTTCAGACTTAATAACTTTTTTGTGTAATATATGCACAATATTTTTTTATTATATTTATGTTTATTTTATTATTTATTTTATTTATTTTTTTCTACACTTTGTTTTTAACTTTTTTTTTTAAATACCATGAAGGTATAATTGTGTTACTTTTTTTACACTTAGTAATGTATTAGCATATTCATATATGCTAATACATTGTAATCTGTGTCAGTTTGACACAGGCAGCAAACAGGGTAGCACACAGTCTGCCCTGATTGCAGGCTTATTACACAGACAGCCCTGGGACTACTCTAGGTCCCCAGAGCTGACTTTAGGGTGCTTTCACACAGAGCAGTTTTGGTGCAGCTTTTTCACTTATCTAAACTGTTTGGAAAGTGATGGATCAATTAGCATGTTTTTAATCCACAAGACTTCAAACACAGTAATTTATTACTTACTTGAAATACCTTTCTGAACAATTTAGTCAACTGAAAGAAGCTTGCTGGTAATAAAGGCAAATTAAATTGGAGCACAGTTAAAACTCCACCAAAACTGTGCAGCCATTTCCCAGGATCTGTCAGGTCACCGGGAGTCCCGATCACCCGACAGAGCAGAGGAAAGCTATTTGAATACACTGCAGTCACGAAATGCGACAATCAAAGGGTTAAGCTCCGAAGAGCAGAGGTTTCCCCAGCTCCCCGGCGCCTGCAGAGTACAGGTGGGCGCCACAAACCCCGATATCTGCAATGACGTAAAAAAATGTTGCAGACAAATGACCTGCAACGCCCGACGCCAAAAGTTGGTGGTCGGTCGTTAAGGGTTTAGAGTGAGAAAAGGCACAGATTAGTGACAAGGAATAATTAAGAACTATTAAAGTAGAATTTCCACATACAAAAAATGCACTGGTGCGAGTTAGAAATGTACATTGCTATTTTCATGTTGGAATTAATGGTGTTAATAAGTATTGAAGAGATGAAAAAAAGGAAGGCTAGCACAGAATTGGCATCAACCATAGAGAGTGAAGATGGTATACAATGATCAAAAAATTTAAATGTATTATAGAAAACAGTTGAAATTCAACTGTTCGTTTAAGCCTTCTGGGTATGCTGTTTTGAGAGTATAGATCCAAAAAGCTTCTTTACATAGTAGCCTTGTAACAAAATGGCCCTTTCGGGGATGTGGGTGTATTATGTCAATGTCCATAAATCTGAATTGTTGTCTGTCGCCCTGGTGATATGACCAGATATACCGGGTTACCGGTGTGTCTTTTTTACATTTAATCTTGAGCCTCAATGGGCGACAGTACCAATGTAAATATTGATGATCTCTGTATAGCACTGTGGAATATAACAATGCCATATATATGAATAAAATAAAGAGAAGTTTTAAAAAAAAAAAAATATGTGTGCCTTCAAAAACAACTGCAGGTTTAAGGATTTTTTATCATCTTTCAATTTAATTTTGATCAATGTTTCTTCTTAGTAGTATTGGATAACTGTGTGAGTTTAGAGTTTATTATAAAATTATTATTACTTTTTGTGCTGAGTTCTCACTCTGAAAAGCCTATCGAAACAGGACAGGATGTTGTGTCGATAGACAAGGCATAGAACGTTATTTAGATATCTGTAGATTGTTGGCCACCAGTAAAAAAAATAATACTAGCCCATAAATAGAAAGACCACATGTACTACATGAAGTTTATGTGTTACAAATGGCCCGACCGTGCTCCTGCTTCCTCTGCCAGCCGGTGTGCGTGTCCCCGCTCCCTAGGGCGCACGCGCACCGGCTCTCTCAGGTTTAAAGGGACAGCGTGTCGGTAATTGGCTGATTGCCAGCCGCTGATCCTATATAAAGTGCGCGCTTCTGGCATATCCTCACGGATCTTCAGTGCCTCTAGCCTGTTGAGAAAGCGTTCCTGTCTAATCCATGTTTCTGACCTTTTGGCTGCGTATTTGACCACGAATCTACACCGCCTGCCCTGACCTGTTGGCCTGACCTTGACTTCGAGTTCGCCTCACGAATCAGAACCTCATTTCGCCTCGGTAGCTGCCGCAAGCTAGTCGCGCCAGGGTTAGCGACCTGGTAGGACTCCCGCCGCAGTTCCATCCTGCCTTGCAGCGGGCTCTGGTGAAGACCGGAACCTGCTTAGACTACGCCCCCTGGTGTGGCCGCTACCACCGCTTGCGGTGGTCCAGAAGATCCACTACCTGTGTCGTTACAGTAAGATCCGGCCATGGATCCCTCCAAGGTGCCTCTGCCCATGGATACGGATCGCGCAGCTATCGTTGCCCAGTAGTCGCAACAGATTGTGCAACAAGCACAACAACTGAACCAGCTGACCACCATGTTGCAGCAGCTCCTAGCCAACCAGCAGCAGTCACAATCTCCACCCATTGCTTCGCCTCCGCCTGCTGTCCCGCCAATGACTGTGGGTCCAAAACTCTGGCTGCTGTTACCATCTAAGTTCGACAGGGACCCGCAGCTCTGCAGGGGTTTTATTACCCAGTGCTACATGAACGTCGAGTTTATGGCGGACCAATTTCCTACTGAACGTTTGAAACTAGCGTTCATGGTCAGCTTGCTGTCCGGGAAGGCCCTGGCCTGGGCTACACTTCTTTGGGACAGGAGCGACCCGGTGACAATGGACCTGCAGACCTTCCTCAAAGAGTTCCGCAGTGTCTGCAAGGAGCCGGCCTGAGCATCATCTGCTGGGATGGCGCTCCTGAATCTTCGCCAGGGCGATTCTTCGGTGGGAGATTATGCGGTACAGTTTTGTACCCTAGTGTCGGGGTTGTCCTGGAATGATACCGCCCTGTGTGGCACCTTTAAGAAGGGTCTCTCCAGCAGGGTTAAGGACGCACTACTGGGAAAGGATCTCCCATCCTCCTTAAGTGAACTGATCCACCTGGCAACCCGCATAGATGTCCGCTTCACCGAGAGACAGGAGGAGCTCCGTCAAGAACGCGACCTGGGTCGGTCCCGTCGGTTGCCTCGCCTGGATCCTGTGTTCCAGAGGCCTCCGCTGCCGCTTCCTTCGTCGTCCGGTGAAGAGCCCATGCAGGTGGACTGAGTCCATATAACGGAGCAAGAGTTGTCCCGTCGTTGTGCTGAAAAGTTGTGCCTGTACTGCGCCAGCCCGGACAATTTATATAGTGGCTGTCCGCTTCATCCCCAGAGTCCGGGAAACGCCTGCACCTAGGTCATGTAGGAGAGGCATCCCTAGGTGCGAATTCTCCCTCTCCACGTCTGACAATGCCAGTCGAGATCACGACCGCTTCCGGACTATCATTTCTGGTGCATGCCTTTCTGGACTCCGGTTCTGCCGGGAACTTCATCCATGCCGCCCTGGTGTCCCAATACCACCTACCGGTGGTTTGCCTGGAGAAGCCGTTGGTAATATCATCGGTCAGCAGGGAGCTCCTTGGTGACACCATTCAGTATATTACTAGGCCAGTGTCCCTCCGCGTAGGAGCCCTGCACAAGGAGAAGATCACCTTCTACGTGTTGCCTCGTTCTTCCTCGGCAATTCTGTTGGGGCTTCCTTGGCTGCAGCGCAATGCACCTATGCTCGACTGTAAGACAGGCGAAGTCATACATTAGGGTCCTGACTGTCAGAATCTCTGTCTGGAGGCACTGTGCATCCCGTTTCTCCTCAACCTCCCTCCAGGCTTCTGCCAGGTCTGCCCACGGAATACCAAGACTTTGCGGATGTGTTCTCTGAGAAGCAGGCCGAGTCCCTTCCGCCTCATCCTCCCTACGACTGTCCTATCGATCTCCTGCCTGGGACTAGTCCTCCATGGGGCAGGGTCTACCTGCTGTCCGTCCCCGAAACTTGGGCCATGTCGGCCTACATCCAGGAGAATTTGCAGAAGGGCTTTATCCGTAAGTCCTCCTCACATGCCGGAGCCGTTTTTTTCTTCGTGCAGAAGAATGACGGTTCTCTCCGCCCCTGCATCGACTACCGGGGCCTTAACAAGATTACTGTTAAGAACCGTGATCTTTTACCGTTAATCTCGAAACTCTTTGACCAACTCCAAGGGGCCAAGATGTTCTCTAAGCTGGACCTATGGGAGGCTTACAACCTCATTAGGATTCGTGAGGGTGACGAGTGGAAGACGGCTTTTAACACCCAAGATGAGCACTATGAATACCTGGTGATGCCCTTTGGCCTGTGCAACGCCCCAGCGGTCTTTCAGGAGTTTATCAATGATATCTTCAGGGAACTACTTTATACTTGCGTCATCGTATACCTGGATGACATCCTGATATTTTCTCCTGATCTTTGGACCCATCAGATTCAGGTGCGCCAGGTACTGCAGCGTCTGCACATTAACTGTCTGTATGCTAAACTGGAGAAATGCATGTTCTATCAGACCAGCCTGCCCTTTCTCAGGTATATTGTCTCCGACGGAGGTCTACAAATGGATCCTACTAAATTGTCGGCGGTCCTGCAGTGGCCACGTCCAGTCGTCCTTCGGGCCATACAACGTTTCCTGGGATTTGCCAACTATTATTGGCAGTTCAATCCCTATTTTTCTACGTTTGTGGCTCCGATCGTGGCCCTGACTAGGAAGAAGGCTAATCCGAGATTTTGGCCTCCAGCGGCTTAAAAAGCATTCACCGAGTTAAACGCTGCCTTCACCTCCGCTCCCATCTTGTCACACCCTGACCCTGAGAAGCCTTTTTCATTGGAGGTGGATGCATCTTCAGTGGGTGCAGGGGCAGTACTCATTCAGAAGGGGCCTAAGGGGAAGAGTCGCACTTGTGGGTTCTTCTCCAAGACGTTCTCGCTGGCCGAGAAGAACTATGCCATCGGGGATCAGGAGTTGCATGCCATCAAGATGGCCCTAGAGTAATGGCATCATCGCCTGGAGGGAGAGCTTTGATGTCTACACAGACCACAAGAACCTCCAGTATCTTCAGTCAGCTCAGCACCTCAATCCTCGTCAAGCTTGTTGGTCCGTTGTCTTCTCTCGTTTCGACTTCCGGATCCACTTTCGTCCGGCAGAGAGGAATGTCAAGGCCGATGCTCTCTCCCGTTCTTCAGAAGTCGTAGGGGAGGAATCTGTTCCTCAGCACATCATACCTCTGGATTGTTTGGTCCACATGGCTCCGGTTAACCTCCAACGGGTTCCTCTGGGCAAAACGTATGTGCGCCCGGCTCTGCGGAAAAGAGTCCTGAGTAGGGATGAGAGATTATAAGTTGAAATCGGCACGATTTTTAGGTTCATCGGAAATTTCCGATCACGTGATATTTGAGGTGACAATCTGCAGATAATATATTACTATTGCGCCATTTTCGGCGCTTCCTGTCATTTTGGAGGCCAGCAAATCAGCTTAGAGCATAGAGCAGGGTGAGCTGGGAGTGCGACGTCATGACTGTGATGTGTATGGTTGTCATTGGCTGGAAGAATCACATGACCTTGTTTTGCAAAGAACAGCATTTCCTGTTCATCATCAGGGTTTCAGTGTCTCTCACTAGAGCAGGACGCGTGCTTGGTCTCTCTCAATACAGCTCAGCTCAGAGACACAGTTCTTCTCTTTATTCATACAGACAACTATGCTTTTAGCTATGAACATTAGAACATAGGTAGATTAGGGAATTTCAGTTCTTAGTTAGTCAGACAGAGACTTTTAAAGAAGCATCTAGTGCTATATAGCCACTGGGGGGGGGGGGGGAGGGCAGGCGAACACAGACAGACAGGCAGGCAGGCTTTTGAAAGGAGAGTGTATATTGTGCAGCCCAGACTCTGCTTTGAACCTGCATTGAAATGGCATTTTTTTTACCACTTTTTGGCCAGCCCACCTTGCACCTAAGGTGAAATTGTACCTTTTATTTTTTGCAGCCCAGTTTTGTTCAAAGAGCCAACTTGTACTTATATAAAGATACAGAAATTTTCTAGTAACTGCTGTTGTATTTCATAGGTGCAAAGCTCACCTTTTCTGATCCGTATAAATTTTAAATAGCTGTTTTAAACTTTGGCGCAGCCCAGTTTTGTTCAAAGAGCCAGTTTGTACTTACATTAGGATACAGAAATTTTCTAGTAACGCAGAAGTATTTCATTGGTGCAAAACCCACCTTTTCTTATCCGTATAAATTTTAAATAGCTCTTTTTCACTTTGGCGCAGCCCAGTTTTCTTCAAAGAGCCACCTTGTACATACATTAGGATACAGAAATTTTCTAATAACTGCAGGTGTATTTCATTTGTGCAAAACCCACTTTTTCTTATCCGTATAACTTTTAAATAGCTGTTTTTCCCTTTGGCGCAGCCAAGTTTTGTTCAAAGAGCCAGCTTTTACTTTTCATTAGGAACAGAAATTTTCTTGTAACTGCAGGTGTATTTCTAGGGGCAAAACCCACGTTTCTTATCCA